>JAANSO010000067.1:0-88505 GCA_036507315.1 Lepidocyrtus fimetarius | reverse complement strand
AAATACTGCCAAGGATACAATCTACCGTGAGAATTTTATTTGGACTGGCTTCATTTTCTTGAATACAAAAATTGATCGTGCGCTGTCCATTTTTATTATACGTCCATTCTATTTTCAAACTTAAACACGGAATTAATACGCGTTGAAACAATCTAGGCATATAATTTTCAATGCTTTTGTCTCTACTGCACGAGCCCGGAGTTCATATACACAATTAAAAACTAGATTTGGAAGTATCGGGAAAGATTTTGTATGATGATGAAAATACGACCCAATTAAACCACCAAAAATTATGATAGCAGGATAATTAATTATATATGTAATTTAATCCAAATTTTCTCACACTCCGTTCGTTAGCACATGCGTTCACGCGAAAAAACGGTCACACTAATGATAAGGCTTGTGGACGACTAGAGACTAAATTGATTCATTTAAGATGGTTATTGTTTAAGAAATTAAGAAAACCTCTTTACATTTAAACTGGGTAGTTTGATAAAATACCAATTTCTTGTCCCAAGGTCACCTTTAAAAGGATAATCAGTGAAATGTGTCATGATCACTTCTTGTTGTAGCATGTACTGATGATTCTTTTGAAATATGGAACCTTTACGTGAATGTTAAATATAGTAAAAATGTTAATGTGACATGAAAAGGCACGGGTTTTTTGCACCATCTTAATCTATATGCAGTCAGACAGACGTATACCCGTGCGAGAATAATTCTTCGAGGAAAGGGAAAATATAATGAGAAGTTTAAACAAGTATAAATGATTCTAATGAGTTCTACAAATATGAAAACTTTAAAATTTAATGAAGTTGTACAGCGGCATGACATTGACCAGTCACTTGCATCCAAATAATGAAACTTTACAATGAAAATCACCTAAAGCTATGCACAATATTCTGATGATATGGAATTTGATAATTAAACTAACAACAAGTAATATGACAAGGACAATACAGTTTTCATTGTTATGTGATTATTAATAATGATCTGAAAAACTTTATAAAGATGTTTGCAAAAATCAAGTTTCAAATAAAACTAATACGTAACTTTATATGCTTTTCTTGGCTTGTGTCGGGCGATCGTGATGTGATCGTGTCTTCATTCATACTCGGAATTTTAATTAATTTCTACACAATTTTACCGTAACAAATTTAAGACAATTTCATCGTATCAGAAAGTAGGAGTGTAAATGACCATATTAAGATACCAATAGAATGATGGAATTTCCAAAAAGAAACAAAATTGAAGCAAGACATTTCAAAGAGCAACAAACAATACTACATTCGTCCAGATGAAATATAAAATGTAAATACATGTGAATAATGTGAAAAGTAACTTCAAATAATAAAATAATATAATTTGTACTCTGCGCTCTGGAATTATAACAAACTTTGAGTGAGTGTCAATAATTTAGGAAGCCAAGAGCAAGAGTGCAATGTTCAAGTGAACATACATTTAACAATTTTTACCAATATACATAATATTTTTCCTATTTTCCAGCTTTTTGCGTTACATTATTTGGTAATTTGAAAATGCGTTTAAGGGATAATGATTTAGAAAATCTGCATATGAAAGTAAAGCTACTAATGATATTACTCAATAATTTTCACTTGAATTTTCGAACTTTTAATTAACGCTTCATTCCAGGCAATCTTACTACTCAAATAGTGTGCTCGTAGGTACAAATATAGAATGTTTGAATGTATAGAATGTAGTGGTAAAAGTTGAAAGAATATTGCAATTTTTTATAACTACCCATCTGCATAAAAATGAATGCTAAAATTAGAAATGATACGTGAAACAAAATACTCTAAACCAGTAAACTTAAAACCTTGAGAAACAGCAACAAAAGAATAACCTAAAGAAAAACTGAATGATACATGAGATGAATGCTTAATATTGAAATCACTTGGTCAGTTAGTAAGTTAGTCAATGTATCCATCCATAAAAAGAAGAAAAAAACACTTTTTTGGTCTGAAGATACCTGTGGATAAAAGTTAATGTCAGGTTGGGAGTTGGGAGAACCCAGCCCTGAAAAAGGTCTCCTGCACTTCTACAGATTAAAAAGTGAATATCCTCCATTCCTTCCTTCTTAAAGGTCTTTATTTAGATACCAACAGGTACGGTTGTCTCAAGTCTCTTAAGCTGGGGGTTTTCCAGTACTCAACTTTCTTAAAATAAATCTTTCTTTCAACTGCATTGTACCGGTGCGGTGGTACTGTCAACTGTCGGGCTATGGCAGATTATAAATTCAGTCAGAACTTTACATTCAGAAGACGAACAGTTGCTAGTTTGACAAGTTGTGCCTGACGTGAGATTACTATACAAAATATAAAAATTGACAAATCTAAAGTACTTTTTAATTTAACTGGACGGACAGTAAACGAAAAGGTAAGATAAATTACAATTTAAGTTTACATATTTCTAATTAATTTAATCGTTACTTTCCCAATTAGTTCCATTTTGTAATTTTGACTTTGTAAAATTATTTTAGGCAAAATTCATGATGATGGCGCATTATCGACTCTCTGTATTGACTTTCATACTAGCCGGAATTAGTTGTTGTAGCTGTGCAACATCCAGTTTTATTCAAACGCACACATCTTCGGCTCCAAATCAAGATGGAAATGTCCACGTTCAATCCACTTCAATTTCTCAGGATTCTCTACAAGATAAACCTCAGATCCAAGTAAGCCGACATACATACAAAGCGGATCCTTACAGCATCTTTCAATTTCCGCTGCTGCATACTCAACTAACTCAAAACAGAATCTTCAATGACATAGCAAACATTGCGTCATTTGCACAAGGAGGTTTTCATCAAAGTCCTTTCTGGGAGCCTCAAAGATTCTTCAACTTTTGTCCCCCTGGATCTGCCTGGAGCATAATTGGTTGCTCATCATCCTTTCCTTATCAATCCGGAACTGGTATTTTTGCATCTTCATTGCTCCAGCAACCATATCAAGGGGCTTTTATAAACCCTGCTGCTGCAGCCATAGGACTTCCATTAGGTTTCTCCTCCCCATTTTATCCCAACCTTGGCTTTCCACTCATTAACGGAGGTAATCTGTTGACATATGGCAACGGTGGAAATGGAGTGGCCCTTTACTCATCGGCCGGTAACGGATATTACGATAACAGATTCCCTCAAATTTCCCAACTCCCTATTCCTTCGTACACAACCACCACTTCAACCGCATCAACTCCATACACGACTGCATCGGTTGGAAATTTTAACAGAATGGAGGAAACAGAAAGCAGCAGTATAAGTAGCAGTAGCAACGTTCTTGCCGAAGGAAGTGAAGTCAGCAATGCCAACGCGGAAAGCGTGAGTACTACAGCTGCAAGCAGTGATACCGCCAGCGTCCTCAGCGACGGGATTGAAGCTATTCCAGAAATCAGACAGGACGCCTTAGTTTTTAAAGAAACCCCCTTGGCCAACGAGTTAAAATGATGAAAATAACGGACAAATTTTTATTTAAAATGATAAGCCCTCAAATATGTTAATTAAAAAATAGATCTATAAACTCTCAATTTTTAACATAATTTTTGTTATTTTGTAAAAATATTTAATTTTAATGTTTTATGTTTAAAAGATATGCAAATAAAAATAATTAAGCAATTAACTTTTTTTGCGTTGTGTTTATTTAATCATACAATGTTGCACCCAAACACGTAAAGTTTCAATCGTCCTCCCTCATTTGCATATGATTTCACTATTCCCTTTGTTTGGAATATGTAAATTATGAAATACGACAGTATGAAAATTTGAATAAATGGTCATCTTAAAGTTAAAGGTCCCTTCACTCCAGTAATCGCTCATTTACGTATTTTTTACGTTTTTCACCGTAAAAATCTAACGATTTGTAACAAAAAAACGTTTTGTTTTCGTTATCAAACGTAAGTAAACGTAAATTGTCTAGTGCACTGTGCAGAGCAGACTGCAATCTGCACTGCGAGGAAACAAAGAAGCGCAGCATTTTTCCTTTTTGAAGAGTCGATTGGCGGGATAGAATTTGGACTTTTTTCACATCACCTGTCTGTACTCTGTACCTGACTACCTCACCGCATTTCTCATTCAAAGTTCTTTAGGATTTACTTTTTTGTTGTGGTGAATTACCTATATTTCTAGTCTTGAAGTGTGTCTTGAAGTTGATAGTGCCTATCCATTGGACCATGAACAGGGTGCCAAGAGAGGGAAATAATCAGTGGGACTTAAGTGCTGAAGCTGAAAACAGTCCTCAGAATCGGGATTGTTGTGCACGTCTTCCTAAGAAGAAGAAGAGGAAAAGGAAAACAAGCGAAATTGGAGGGGTTCCATTGTCTGAAACTCAAGAAGAAGGGCCGTACAAAAGCTCAGAGGATTTTGTGTTTCGAGAAAGTGATCTGGAAAAATCCGCAGAACTTCCTGACACAGAACCACCAGTGAAAAAATCAAGGAGGCAGAAGCAAAGGGAAAGGTCGAAAAAGCGGAGGAGAAGGCGATATTCGGACAGTGTTGGCCCTTCGGCTCCTGTTACTACTCCTAGTCTTGATATGGATTCGTTGAATTCTGTTGTGGATACCATGAACAGCGCAAGCAGTACTGATGTTAATGATAGTAAGCTTGGTAATTTTCATAAGTTTATTTATTTGTATGTGTAAAAGCTCCAATCAACTGTCGTGAAAATGGATTTAGGAAATTGTTTTATTTAATGCTAGGTCAAAAACTTCAAAAAAAGAAGCGACGCAAGATCAAAAATGATACTTCCGAAATTGAAATGGCTGTGGAATCGACGGTTGACGAACTGCTTGGAGTTTCAGAGGGAGAAGAAGGATGTCAGTCTACTGCATTGCTTTCTAAATCATTCGAACAACTTTTTGCTAAGGCTAATGGACCTACAGAGGTTCCTTTTGAAGTAATGTTTAACAATGACAAGACTCAGGCTGCAGCATGGGAGCATTATAAGCTAGTAGTTGAAAAGGCTAAATCAAATCAAATGGACCAAGTTAAACGTACTCAACTTCCCAGGACTGTGAATTTAAAAAAACAAGAGAAAATTGTAGCAAGTAAAAATAGTCTAGATCATGGTGGAGACGGAAATTCTGAAGAATCTGAAAGCGATGACGCCAAGATCACACTAGGTGATGGTGACGCAATGGTAACTAAACTTATGGACCAGTATAAGGTTGGGCGTAAAAATGCTAGGCCACCACAGCAGGAAAGAAGTAGGAAGGTTATTAGCGATACGGATGATTCAGATTTGGATGAAAATATTTTAGATGGTACTGATAGTGATTTTGATGACTATTATAGAGTTAATTATATTATATACTGTATTACTTATGCTCTGCCTCGTATTTCATGATTTTTACAGACGACTATCAAGATGAGATGGAAGGAAGTACTGGATTCGTAAAGTATTCAATTCCACAGTATGAGATAAAAACAAAGCTGTATGAAATGCACTACAAGTAAGTATTATAAGTAGTTTTCCCTTTGAAAATGTAATTTTAGTTGCCTGTGAAATAATTCTAGATATTTTTTAAATAGTAATATCAAACTTCTGGAAGCAAGCGAAATAGACCGACTGTGCAGAATGATGATTCCCAAGCTTCATCAAATTAAAAATGAGGAAACTTACAGCGCAAGACACCAAGTTTGTGTTATAGAATATAATATGTTTAAACTTTAATGAAGTGCTTTCAAAAAACCTAAGCAGTTCTTTGCTAATAATGGCTTTCATTTTTAAAAACATTTCTAGCTGTTCAAAAATATAGGAATTAACAAAACCGAATTAAAAAAGCGAGGGATCTCTCAGCCTTTTCATAACTCATTTAATACGAGACTTGTAGACCTAATTTCGGACCAATTTTATCCAGAAGAAGCCGATCAGGAAAATGGAGAGGTGAGATTCCAAAAAGTATTCAGTTGTGTGTATCATCTCTCAACAACTTTTGTACCACTTTTTTTTCTTTGTGTATGATAAGTATAAGTTCATGGCTTTAATAACAATGATCTACATTTTAATTTACAGATACTTCATTACATGAATTTAGTCCTCCTTCCGGAAGCCCTTATCGGAATATACGCTAGTGTTAATAAAATTGACTGTGATCTTGCTGAAAAGGAACTTCTTTTTAAAGCTGCATATGGTGGGGAATTGCCAGAAGACGTCATTTCAACTGTTTCAGATGTCGAAGTTAAGTACCAGCAGGAAACACCACACTCATCCACTCGGTACAAACACAGAAATCGGTTCTACTAACATTTACATTCTTTAAAGTGCCAAGTGTATTCGTTCGTATAAGTTTCATTACATACTTAAGTCCAAATCTTCCATTTGTATGATGCAATCATTTTGACTAATTCTGTACCCTTTTCATCTTTTTATCAAACTTTTAAAAACGTAAACAAAAATTGTACTTTACCCTGTGAAGCGACTGAAGCGTAGTGAATAAGCTTATTTTTGATAATGATGATGGTGTACTTTTGTGTTCAATAAAACTCAAGGTAACTATTTGCGACAAAATATGAACAGCAAATGAAAAATAGATAACTAACTATAAATAGTTAGTTAGTTATCTATTAAATGAAATAGTTACTTCTTAATTTCTTGAAATTTTGTTTTCAATTACAAAAGCAAACCTAAAACATACGGTGTAAATAACATGTGTCCATTTGTCTGACTTTGTACTGACAGTTCTTTGATAAAAGCAAATCAAGAGAAAGAAATGCATACATATCCCTTTCCTTATCAAGAACAGGTTTTGATTTGCTGTACTTCTAAGCGAATACGACACAAAAACTAAATCTTGTTTTTTATTTGGGCATATATTGTACATGTTTGATTCTTTTGATTATGTTTGTTTGATAAGGCGAATACCAAGTTGCGCCTTTAAACCATCCATTCATTTTTTATCAATAGTGCAAGTTGGATAACATTTACCACTTATATACGCAATAGTAATTAACTTTCTGTTGTACAAGTTTGATGTACGTATATGTGCTTAACGTAAAACCAAAGTTGAGTGGTTCTCTCTTGGAATTCATTATTTTTGCTACCATCACACTGCACTCATATTTATACTTTCTGGTTTCTATCTACTTTGGAATGGGAAACATTAAATTACTTTTAAATTTCATCAATCACCCAACTTGCCTACAATCGTGGACCAAAATACGTACACATCCTTTTAAAATCTTACTCCAGGAAACCCAACAAAGAAGTTTTAGTACTAGTAAAAGTTTCAATATGCCCCGAAAGTACTTTCTCTTGACCTATCAATACGTTGCCGACGTCTTGGAAAAAAGAGCCCCGTTTCGCCCAGAGCACCTTGCACAGGCCCAGCGTTACACTAAGGAAGGGAAGCTTGTACTTGGAGGAGCCTTTTGCAATCCTTTGGATTCCGCTGGGATAGTCTTCCATGTGGAGAACAAGGAAGAAATTGAAGCCTTTGTTAAAAGCGATCCTTACGTTATCAATGGGATCGTCACGGATTGGAAAATTAGGGAATGGACGGTGGTCGTTGGGAGTAAACTGGAAGTCTAAAGTTACAAAAAGTTCTAAGAAAATTGTTGATCAGTTAATCGGTCACTTTTATTTGGAGGGTTCGTTCGTATAATAAGAAAAAATCAAGTACATTGTATGCGGACTTTTTACAATAAAAAAGCGTATATACAATATATCTATCCAATATTCATTTGAATCATTTCAATTGGGGACAATCATTAAATATTTATTTAGAATTATTTAATCAATCATTTCATTAATAATATAAATAATCATCATAAAGTGCATCAGCATGTGAAAGTTCTTTCCTTTCCATAGCATAAAATATTTGTAGTACAAATGTACGGCAGTCCTTTTTGGTCTGTTTGCTATTGATGATCTTGGATGGCTAGAGAAGGAAGAGTACAATGCGAATGCGACAGTATCAAAATCACATGTTTTAGTAAGAAAAATGTAAACACGATTCCGGCAAACTTTTAACTAAAATTAAAAATTGTATACCTAATTTACTTCTTGTTACATAATCCAGCTAGCACACTAGTTCTAAAACCAAAGATAAGATTCAGCAATTCCTATAAACTAGATTAAAAAATCGGGCCAGTGAGAGAATTAGTCAAAGTACAATACCCCATATCGGTTAACATTTTATTAGTGGATCATGATGTCTGTTACGAGGCTGGTGTTCAATGGGATTCTACAAAGACAGTTTCATAGCCCTCGATACTCTTCGGCATTATCTGTAAAGAATTATTGCTTCAAAAGTGGAATATCTTTGGATAAGCTATACCCTCAAAGTAGTCTGTCAATTTGTAAAGTGCCACCGGTAAGAAAAAGTGGCGTGTTGAACTAGATAGTCTTGATAAGATCAAAAATATTTGTTTTTCGATTAATTAAGCCAAATTCGTATTATTTTTAGCCTCCACAAAATGAGCCAGAAAGATTTAGTGGATATATTCCGATGGGTAAGATTTTTACCATTTAGTAGATTTTCTTGGTTCATTAAAAGCACTTGTAGTGTACTGGACGATTCTGTTTTAATTACAGATAAAGTTACCATCACTTATTGTCGAAGTAGCGGTCCTGGAGGTCAAAATGTTAACAAAGCCAATACAAAAGCAAATTTAAAATTTAACGTGGGGGAAGCTGACTGGATTCCGGATGTTATTCGTAAAAATTTTCTCGAAAGGGTATGGAACTTTTTATATTAAAATAATGTTTATTGAAGTCATCAAATTATTAAATTATACTTTCAATGTCTTTCTTGTAGTTTAAATCCCATGTTTCGAAAGACGGTTTCATAAATATTCAATCAGACAGGACAAGGTTCCAACACCTCAACACTGCAGACGCGTTACAGAAATTACGGGAAATGATAAGAGCATGCGAACCGGAGGTTGTTTTACCTCCCAGTCCTAACGACGTGGAGAAAAGGAGAAGGCTCAGGGAAAAAGCTGCAAGAGAGAGACTGCTTAATAAAAGAAGTAGGAGTAATATTAAAAGGGAACGTTCAACAATTATATGATCGCCAAAATCGACTTTTTTGACCCTACCTACCTACCCCTTCCCTATCCTGCCTATGTATTTCCGCTAATGTATTGTAAATGGAGGGCTACCCCTACCTACCTAGGGTAGGCGCTTATCTAATTGTTGAATCTTCCCAAAGTAGTAGAGGCGCTGTATAGTTAAGCTTGTTGTTGATATTTGACAACAACAAACTTGGTATTTAATTCTTACACTAAATAGTACACCTAAATAAAATAAAATCATTTGAGCTTCTTTTGTAACTTGTGAGGGATAGATGACGCATTAAATAAACCATTTGATTTTAATTTTGTAATATGTACGTACATCTTCATAAATATTATATCAATAGAATGTTTTCATGAAGGTAAAATTGTTACCCGACCTATTCCAGTTTTCTTTCATACAGTACTTAACTCCTTTTTAATATTTTATATGCACAACTATTGCACATTTTATTTTAAACCATTTCCATAATCTTCAGGAAAACACTTGTGAGGAACATGCAATGATAATATGGTAGGTGTGTTATTTTTTATACATCCGCATCTCTTAAGTCGTCTAGTCACTAGTCACAGTATTCTGATTCACCTATACAGTATAAGCTATACCGAGGAAATTCTAAATACCCAACGTACTAGCAGTGGTCACGGGCAGCATTGTAATTTTTTGTTTTAAAACTTGAACGAGACGGTTAAGCTTGATTTTAATCATTTTTCAAAAACACTTACTCCTTTCAAAAGATTGCCTTTAGCATTAACATCAAAGTAATAAACAATGAAAAAGGACTTGATACCTTTGATATACCGTCATGACTCGTTGGAACGTAGAAACCAGGTAAGATTTTTTCGAATTGGAAGAATATAACTACATTGAATAAGAATATCTTGTGTACTTTATCTAATGATGAAAGTCATTGAACAGGTTTTGTCGGTTGCTGGAATAACAATGGCTTTATTTGCCACTGGAAATATTTTGGGATTTTCATCAGTGACCATTCCAACATTGTTGAGCGAAGACTCGGAAATTGATGCAGATGCAGAAGACATGTCATGGATGGGTATAAATCTTCAATAATACATTTAACATATAACACCAACAAGTGTATATTCATTAAACATTTTGCTTGTTTCTAGCAAGTTTGATCACAATTGGCTGCATAGTTGGAACCCTTGTTGGAGGGCTCACTGCAGATGCCATTGGAAGAAAGAAAACCATGCTACTAAGCTCCCTTATGTATACTGTAGGATGGGTGATAATTTCTCAGTCTTCCATGTTAGCTGATTTGTTAACAGGAAGAATGCTGACTGGAATAGCTTCAGGATTCTATTCAGTCACTGTTCAGGTGTACATAAATTGTAAATGTCTTTTAAAAACTAGAAAAGCAAATAATCGAACTAATACCTATTATTTTTAAACAGGTATATGTGTGTGAAATAGCAGATCCTGAAATTCGTGGCGTTTCAGGATCACTACCTACCTTTATGGTCAGCTTAGGCATACTTTCTACTTGGTGTCTTGGGAGCATTCTAAGTTGGAGAATGTTGGCTTACGTCTGTGCTGCTTTTCCCATCTTCGTTTTCATTTACGTAATTTTCTTACCGGAATCTCCAGTTTGGTTAATTTCTAGGGGACAACAACCTGAAGCTCTGAAGTGCTTAACCTGGTTGAAAAACGATCCCGAAGAAGCACAACAGGAATGCATGCGTCTGCAATACCTCAAAGAAAGGCATTTGGCTCATCGAAATCTATCAATGAGAAACTCTTGCTTTAGATTTTGTGATATGTCCGTCATAAAAAGATTCGGAATAGGAGTCGTTTTATTCTTTGTACAACAATTTTGTGGCCAATATTGCATAATATTTTATGCAACAATGATATTTCGTTATGCAGACCATTTCATCAACGACTACCTTGAAACCATTGCCCTAGGCTTTGTAAGAATGTTCGCAACGTTAATCGCCCTGTTCTTGGTGAACTTTTTAAATCGGAAAACACTTTTGGTCTTATCTGGACTATTTATGAGCATCTCAACAGGGTTCCTGGGTGCATACTTTCTTCTTAGAGAGAAAGAAGGAGATTTTGGAAACTCGACAATGTCAAACCCACATGTTCCATTGGCTTTGGAAGCGGTCAACATTGAATGGGTGCCACTAACATGTCTGATAACATTTATGAGCGCATACTGCATTGGATTTGGAATCATTCCTTGGTTTTTCGTGCCTGAGGTGATGCCCTCAGATGTAAGAAGCATGGCGTGTTCCATCACCTTCGGTTTAAATCAGTTTTTCCTTTTCACCTCCGTCAAAATATTTTTAGACATGGTTGAGTTGCTTGATGCTCACGGCACTTTTTGGGTTTATTCCGGCGTGGCCCTTTTTGGAACAGTTTTTGTCATTTTCTGCGTACCGGAAACATCTAACCTAGACTCGGCAGAAATCGAAGAGATCTTTGAGACCAAAAAGGGTTATAACAGTATCGAAGAAGAGGATTATCACGGTGGCGGAAGGTGTAGCAGGAATGGAAGAAATATTGATGAGACTAACTTTTAATTAAAATTTAACTGCAATTGAATAAAAAAAACAGGCAAAACTTTTTAATCATGTGCGATATCCGATTTCAATTTTATTTGGCATTATTCCTGAAGCAACAAAGTGATTTCTAAAATGTTGCATAACAATCAACCGTAAAGCGGTTTAGCGCATACACTCTGTGCGCATAAAACACAGCCTTTGCCTTTTCTATGCCGCTACCGTATTGGATGTTCAAACAGATCTATTACATGACGTGTGATTTTTGAAGGATGTGTTTTCATCATTGCAAAATTTATTAAATTCACCTGAAAATTTAAATCACTCATATCAAAGTTTTGTTTAATCATTTCTAAAAACAAAGTAACAAAACCTATTGTAAAAACTAAAATTGTAAACTGCTCTGGGTGTTGGAGGTTTACACAACATATTGCAGAGAATAGCAATGGAATGATTATAACAAGTCAAAACTAAATTAAATCCAAGTCAAGGTAACATTGCGTAACTGAAAATTAGCGAAATAAATATAGTTGGTTAAATAACTAGAGTTTAAGCAAGTTTCTATTTGTTGTGCAGCTGCTGCTCATGTAATACTCACCAAAAGTTCGGATAAAAAACCGTAATTTTATTAATTTAAGTGCCTTAAGGAAGGTGGTTTTTGGAATTGTTAATTAAGTAATCGCAAGAGAATAATCAGGGCAGCATGGATCTTGACGAATCAAACTTGGAAGGCTCCTTGAAGAATGTTGTGGACCAGGAGTCACTACGCTGGGTGTTTGTTGGGGGGAAAGGTGAGTTAATTTAAGGCTTAACTAAACTGAACAACATTGATTGATTTTGCAAACTGGACTAAAATTTGTAATTTTCTTTGTAAAGGTGGTGTTGGGAAAACGACAACTAGGTAAAATTTTGTTATAAAATTATTTTATATTATATTTTTGGTACTTTCACTTTGTGCTTTCAATCGTCTAAGCGAGTGCATTTAATTTTCAAGTGAAAACAACAAAGAAAGAATATGATTCAGCGTTTTTAATTGCAATTTTTTATCGCTTGCAGTTGTAGCCTTGCCGTGCAGTTAGCAAAGGTCAGAGAAACGGTTCTAATTATTTCTACGGATCCAGCTCATAACATTTCAGACGCATTCGATCAAAAATTCAGCAAGGTACCGACGAAGGTTAAGGGATTCGAGAATCTTTATGCTATGGTAAATTCAGTTTTAAAAACGTAAATTATCTGATTCTGAAACTAGTCCGGCTGTTGCCTAATTCATTTGTGTTTTTGGACTTTTAGGAAATTGATCCAAATGTTGGATACAATGAACTACCGGATGAATACTTTGGTGATATTGATGGTCAGACAGCAAGAGCTACAAAGACAATCATGCAGGAAGTTTTAAATGCCTTTCCTGGTATTGATGAGGCGATGAGTTATGCTGAAGTTATGAAGTGAGTGCCAATATAATATTATTGAAGGGATATGCGATGTGCATGTAGTTTATGACATGCTGTTAATTTTTTATTCGTCCAGGCTTGTTGAAGGTATGAATTTTTCTGTCGTCGTGTTTGACACTGCACCAACCGGTCACACTCTCCGTTTATTGTCATTCCCTAAAGTAGTTGAAAAAGGCCTTGGAAAGATCATTCAGATGAAAAACTCATTTGGACCATTTATGCAGCAGATTGGATCTTTACTTCACATGGATTTCAATGCTGATAATTTAGCGAAGAAACTGGATGATATTTTGCCAATAATTAAAAAAGTCAATGAACAATTTCGAGATGCAGTAAGTCATAATTGTATATATTAATCAAATTTAAACAAAGAACTTTGCTATAAAAAATGTTCTTAATTAAATTTAACTTGTTGTAGGAGAAAACTACATTCGTATGTGTTTGCATTGCTGAATTCCTTTCGGTATTCGAAACAGAAAGATTAGTTCAAGAACTAACAAAGTTCAACATTGACACTCACAATGTTGTGGTTAATCAGCTACTATTCCCCCCTAAAGAGTCGGGAGAAGGATGCAAAATGTGTGCTGCGCGTTGTAAAGTTCAAGCAAAGTATTTAGATCAGGTAAACAAACTTTTAGTAATTATTTTACATCGTAATCAACCATTTTACGTTTGGCTTATGCACAATCGTATTACTTTAACTTTACCTTTTCCAGATTAACGATTTATATGAGGACTTTCATGTCACAAAGTTGCCTTTACTTGATCATGAAGTGCGGGGAGTTGATCAAATTAAGGAGTTCTCTGACTTGATTATACAACCTTATCAACCTCCCCAATCATAGTGACAAAAATTGTAGGAAGCCGATTTCTAATTATGGATTTTAATCAAACAAATGCGAGAAAAGAAAGCAATATACCAAAATAGATTAATTGTGAATATTTTGTTGTGCCCACGCGAATGTACTTCCACTAAAACATTTTCTATAATATAAGAATAGTGAGATTTGGAATATACATACAATATTGTGTCAATATTACATGAAGTTAAAACATCAATTAGTCTATAATTGAAAATTTTTATATTATTTTTAATAACTGCAACCATATCGTGTCTTATTTCAGTGAGTAATGTAATTTAAAAATTAGAATTGATGCTATTGTAGTTTTAATGTTTATAATTTAAAAATACAGCAGCCTTATAAAATTTTGCAGTTGGGAATTAAATAATAAAAATATGAAAGCTCAAATTCATATGAAAAATCAATATGTACGTTCCCTAAAAGGGGAAGAATAAAAATTTCAAAATTATCCAAAAAATAAAGCATTTCATGATACAAAGTCAATGTTTGCTGTATTGTAGTCACTACTACGTGGAATATTTCATTTACCTTCCTTTTTAGTGGCTGAAAAACATATTTAATTTGTTAATGCCATCAGGAATCATTAGGCCTGCATATTAAATGAAGTAAAAAGAAACCAGTTTTTATAATAAAGTCAATTTTTGACAGCCGATCCGGTATTGTCAGAAATCTTCTATACATCATTTTAAAACTACGTTGACTTGTGTATGTGCCATTTTAGTTGGTGTTGTTGTAAGATTATATAATAATCTTTTTGTGATGATGATACACATATTTGAGTTTCATAAGGATATTATATTAATCAAAGGAAAGATGAATTCAGCAAGTACAAGTAGCAAGTAGTAGGCACTTTCATTTCATGTAAAGAGCATTAGCATTCTCTGTTTTATTCAAAGCAGAAGGCAGAAGGTCGTGCTATGCAATTACGAAATTCTAGTAACTTTGAGAGAAAGCAAGGAAGATAGTTGTTGCAAAAGGATTAAAAAGTCTTCCATTTGTTTGTCTTTTTTTCGTGAACGAAACGAGACACAATGAAGAGCCTTGCTGCTCTGGTTCGATTCATTCTACTCACGCCATGGCCAATAATACCACGCCAGGTAAAAAGATTGGTCAGATTGATTCCGCAGTAGAAAAAAGCTAACAAGCGAAGCAAGCAAGCCAAGAAAGTCATGAAAGGCTTTTCACTCTGCGCTGTATGTTGATATTAGGTTTGCGTTGATATGCAAAAGAATAGTAAAATATAATATCGATTAGCTGATTGATGTCTGATATTATGTTCATTCCATTCTATAAAGTTCACCTTTCTACTACATAACACGCTGTGTGAAACATTTTTCGTTTTCAACAATAGCGCAAATTCATAGTTCATTTTCATTATTAATACTATTGGTTTATACTTGTGTTTTGCATTCAATTGCAATCTACAATCTAAAACTGTGAGTGACTAATCAAAGAACGGGACAGATTGACAGAAATATCACCGCTGTGTAGTTGTCTGTCTCCAACATTTTCTGAGAACATCTTAGCAACGGAAAACAGTGTAACTTGAAAAATAAACAAGTCAATTTCACTTTAATTCTTAAATGACAACCAACCAAAATCGAATATCTACGGTCTCCCATTTTTTTAGCAGGATAGTTTTTCCGTTTTGTTATTTTAAGCTTTAGTTTAAGTTAATAGCCTACATTATTCCAAATTCACAGATCAATTAGACGATTCACAGTACTAGCGTCAGCATCACCCTATATATTTAATCAATGAAAACATACAGTTACCTAGTAGTCAAGCTTAACCTTCAAATTCTTATTTGTATTAGTCATTGGAGGCTATTTCGTTGATGCCGACCAACGGAATCAACCGATCAATGATAAGAGGGTGCAAAATTTAATGGCTTATCTGTATACACGGACAGTGACAGAAACGAAAACAATAGGTTAACAATGTTTGGGCTCAAGTTATCCAAGGTTTCTACTAGGCGTAGGCTGTATTCAACGAAAGCACTGAATTCATTCCGGTCGCAATTGGTTGGCGAACTAAAGGTACTCAGAAAGACATTTGTCAGTTATTGACAATTATTTTTATGTCTAATTCTTGTTTCTAATTATTGTTATAAGGCCATTGAGGAAGCTGGTACATGGAAAAGAGAGCGTGTCATTACCGGAAAGCAGGGTGCGGAAGTAACTGTTCAGGGGAGAAGTGGAAAACTTCTGAATTTCTGTGCGAATAATTATTTAGGTCTATCGGTAAGGCACTTAACTACTAATTAGCAAATTATTAACCTTTTCATGAATGAAATCCCGATTTCCCTATTTACGAACTTACTGTTTACTGTTAACAGGGTCATCCAGGTGTTATTAGTTTGAGTCAAGAATACCTGACAAAGTATGGAGCAGGTATGAGCTCGGTGCGTTTTATTTGTGGTACCCAAGATGCTCACACGGAGCTGGAAAATAAACTTGCCAAGTTTCATGGAAGGGAAGCTGCAATTCTTTACCCAAGTTGCTTTGATGCAAATGCAGGACTATTCGAGCAAATATTAACTCCAGAGGATGCTGTCATTTCTGATGAACTTAATCACGCTTCAATCATTGATGGAATTAGGCTTTGCAAAGCTAAAAAGTTTCGATATAAGCACAAAGATATGGCCGATTTAGAATCCAAACTGAAAGAATGCTCAGGGGCGAGAAGGAGGCTGATCGTTAGTGATGGGGTAAATTGAGACTACACTATTCGACTAATATTTCCAATGATTAATTATTTATTCACTGATATTTATCAACATTATTCAAGATTGAATTCAAGTCTGAAAGACAATGAACGAATTGTTATTTTGCATTTACAAGGTATTTTCCATGGATGGTAACGTAGCTCCTTTGCCAAAAATCATTGCACTTGCTGACAAGTATGACGCTTTGACCTTCTTGGACGAGGCTCATGCTACTGGAGTTTTTGGAAAAACTGGTTAGATTTGACATCTATCCTTTTGTCAAAAAATGAAAACTTTTATCACATTTCATTATTCTTATTGTTATTAGGCAGAGGCACTGAAGAATTCTTCGGAACAAAGCAAGTAACCATAATAAATTCAACTCTTGGAAAGGCATTGGGTAAGTCAACGACATTAGGAGGTTTTAATTTTCATATAGGATAAATGATTTTAAGCTAATGTTTTTATTTCAATAATAGGTGGTGCTTCTGGAGGTTACACAACTGGTCCAAAGGAGGTAATTACATTGTTACGACAAAAGGCTCGAACTTATTTGTTCAGTAATTCTCTTCCCCCTCCAGTTGTTGCCAGTGCACACCAGGTAAACCTTTCAACTTTTTCGGTCGCATACAAAAATGATGATATGAAACTATACTAACTGTTATTTACTTTACGAACTAAAAGGCAGTAGATTTCCTGCTTGGCTCGGCAGATTTAATAAAGAAACTTGCCGATAGTACCAGCCAGTTCCGAAGAGGAATGGAAAAGGCCGGATTTACCATTCTTGGCGAAAATCACCCGTAAAATTACTTTTCATTAAAATGCTTACTCCAAAAAATGTTACCCACACATTCTTACAGATATTTATTATCAATTTCAAGAATATGTCCTGTGTTCCTTGGGGATGCTAAAATAGCTTCAAAAATGGCTGAGAAAATGCTAGGTTTGTTTTAGTCATTTAGTCTTATGATATCAAATATTATAATAATTATAAAGTTCAGAATCAATTCTCATTGCAAAAATGTACTTTTAATTAACAGACGAAGGAATATACGTGATTGCCTTTAGCTTTCCTGTGGTTCCTCATGATAAGGCTCGAATCAGAGTTCAAATTACTGCCTCTCACAGCAAAGAGCAGATCGATCGATGTATCAATGCCTTTACAAAGATTGGAAAAGAACTCAAAATAATCTAAAGAAACCCTTTCAATCATAGATTTCTTTTAGTTACTGCAATGAATTTTTAATGGGTTTAAAATAAATAAAAATTGAAATCCATATAACATGATCATTAAAAAATGTCTGTATTAAATACAAATATACAAATCACTATAAATCCTATTTTCTGACTTGAATAACTTACATCTATTCTTATACAATGTAAATGCAAAGAGAAGGAAGAGATCGATATTGAGACAAAGTCTATTTTTCAGAAATACTTAAACATAAAAACATAACAGTACTGTTGCGGCAATATTAAGAATTTCAAAGCACGGTTGACGATTTCATACATAATTAGGTGCACTTTAACTAACGACGCTTCTTTTTATCCCGTTTTTGTCGATGGTGTTTGTGATGAGGGGAGATATGAGGACTTCCTTGATCAGATATCGATCTTTCATCTTCGCTACAATCTGAGTCCTGTGAAAATTGAAAAAGAGAATAGTTATTGTATTTTGACAAACATTTCATTTTCATCATAGATATCAGACAAATCATTTTATTGAACAGAAAATATACCAACGAAAGCCATACTATCATGTACACTTACGTGACAACATTCAGACTTGTTATCAGGCATGACAATAACTGCTCCAATACAAATTAACTGGAAAATTGCTCCGATGAAAAGCCCGTACCGAAGGAAAGTGTCAACTACATCTTCCTGGACCTCCATACTTTTCTTTCACTTTGACTTTGCCAGTTAAGTTTACAGCGGTTTATTTTAATTTATTGTGCTCAAAATAAGCAAACATCCCTACAAACACAAAAATCACCAAATTATTATCAACTCTATTTATAATTTTCTTAATCCATTAAAGTTGTGAAGATTTTGTAAATTCTTGCTTTGCAACCACATACACATGTCAAATTTTTTAAAACCCTTTCCTTAACTGAATCTGTCTACGATGAATTATTTTATTTTTTAACAAGTGACAAGTATACCGTGAATACTCACTTTACATCTAGCATATATCTTTCATGACATGTTGAACAATAGAAAATATACTAAACCGACTTTCCTATGCGACAACAGTAGCTTTTACTATAAAATGAAAGTTTATATACACCGGAGAAGCTCATTCAATTTGACTTTTTACTAGTTTGACTGTACTTTTTTTCTATGGATCTAGTAGCTTTAATAGGCAGATACATTTTATAATTATTAAAAGCCAAGCTTTTTAAATTCAGCAAGCATACTATTTTTAACGTGTTACTTTAATGATTGTTATTAGCGGGTAAAAACTCATGTTTAATGCATCATTTAAACATCATCATCATCAAGATAAATCAAAACAGGCAAATATGGCATTATTATTATACAGGCAAATATTAAATTTTGTGCATCATTTTTCTTCACCTCGAGTTTGACCTGAATACATGATCAATCTTTGTCATAAAAATAAAATTCTTTTGCAGGTAAAACTCTGATGACATGTGTGGCAATCGATCTGCTTAAGGATCTTAAATTCCAATCTCTTTGATTTTTCTAAAAGGAACCAGCAGGATGTTTGCAATTCTTCTATAATTTGCGTCCATATTTCATGAATTAATTGCGCTTATGTTGATTCTGATATTTATTCGGAGGGGAATATTGTACTCCTCATCATCACCACAAAACCTCAACAAAAGAGTGACAAATCAAAAACGTAAACTGGATTCGATTTCTTCCCCACAAAAAATATTAATTACAAAAACTTTGCTGGTTTTATAAAACTCACTTTGTTTAGGAGTGAATATGAAAAATCCTTTGGATTAACAAGGCTTATTAAAAAATACTTTTTAATATCTGGATCAGATTATAGTGTAAAACAATGCCAGGTATAACAAAAGTTGCAAAAAATAGAATGTTTTTGAAAACTCCACACAATATCCACTCCACAAAATATAACAAATCTGACTATACAAAAAATATTGGCTTTTGGAGCTATATTTTTTCATGTGGAGGATTTTATTGTGGATTTTTATATGAAAGAGTATTTTATAAATTTTGATTCCGACATTTTCAATCGGTCATATACGAGATTAGTCGAGTCAAAAAAGCAAACCTGCACGAAATAAGGTAGTTTTGAGATTTCGCGACCACTGCACTAGCATATCCTGAAAAAACTTTGTTGTTAAGTTGAATTTTTTTATATTTTTCTCTACACATGTATTCTATTCTCTCTATTTACTCTCATTATTCTTCCTGACCGTGACGGGGGCGGTGTAAAAAGAAAAAAAATTGATAAAATATATCGCTGCTATGTTCTAATACAATTTTTAAGCAGCGAGCGAACAACGCTGCTGAATAAGTCCAGAATTAAACAGGCTTGTTAAACTTACATCATAATATCGGCATGAATTTTACAGCGATGTACGCTGCTAAAATTTTCAAAGTTTTACACTTGGTTTACAATTTAACCCTTTTTTTCTTATCCAAAATGAACAAAACACAGGTATAAAATAATTCACATCGTCACCTCACCACATTCTGAGGCTACATTACTTCTTTTTCTATGCATTTGAGAGGTGTTTAACAAGCCCCTCTTTATCAACCCCCAAAAAGTCGAGGAAATGCTTTGTAAAAACGTCCTTTCATAAACTACGTGGAAAAAATCTACATTTCCTGGATTTAAGTTTAAATAAGAAAATAAATAAACTTTGAGATTAAATCAGAAAATTAAAAGTTTTTAAATTGATTAAATTTACTTACAAATTTCATAAAATAATAAATGAATGGCTCCGTATTTGATGTGAATATTACTTATACAATGTTAGGGTTTATATTTGAATAGATTTTTACATTGTGTTTGATTGTATATAAAAAAGGATGAAATGCATAGAAAAAGTTATACAAAGTTGTGTATAAACTGATAATGCTGGGGTTTATACTTTTTTTGTATACCTCATTCAAACTGCGGCTCACTCTGTTCAATTTCAAAGCCCTCAAGCTTTTTGGCAGACATTTTTTCATTTTTTTAAACCAAAAATACACTTGCTAACCCGTCTATGCTTTGAGTACCCTATCCTTGTAATGTGTTTTGTCTACCCCCGACTCAGCACTGTGTCTCGTGTATTAGAAAAAAAGGCATACGTTAAACGCTTTTACAGCGTTGTATTCCCCTTACGTGTAAAATACGTTTATTTACGTTCTATTCTTATCGTATAGCATTGCAGGAGTGGAGAGTATGTGGAGTAGTGTACATAATGCAAAGTATTATTTGGAGGCATAATTCTTCTATTTTCAAAATACACAAAACAACAAATCTAGAAAAAAGAGTTAAATTAAATATTTTTAATCGGGTTTAAAATGCATTTTAGTTAAGAGAACAACCTTATCAGTTGTTTTGTTAGATAAACAATTGTTGAAAATTATGTAATTGTTAAATTCTGCGGGTTTTTAAATCAGTTTTTACCTTTTTAATATCAAAATTCAAAGTTGAATCAGAGGAAGAATGGTTTTGATAAGGATTTGGAGTGGGATCCAGTGTCAGTTGATAACTCCAGTAGTTAAAGACGGTTATTTTAACGTTACATGATTTTTTATCATTGTTAGTTTTCAGTTTTGTGGTGAAAGTGCTGTCATTTTTATGCATTCTTTGGGTTTTACAAAGTCTTCACTTTCCTCACAACTTCTTTTTAATTTTTTGAATTCAACTGTATATAGCTTTCAAAAGCTATAGCTCAGGTAAGTTTTCAGTGGAATTTTGTCGTTTTTATGTTAGAAATCGGTTAATTTTAAGTAATTAAAGGTTTAGTTGCTGACTGTGAAGTTTACAAAGTAATTGGCCTTTGCTAGGTTAATTTTAGCATTTTTCTTTAACTGCCAACTTTATAAAGAGTTGTTTCTATTCCAAAGTGATTAAATTGTAAAGAAATTTAAATTTGAATGAAGGGATGTGCAAATTTAATGTTCTGAGTATTATTTCCGTACTTATTGCAGTTAAGAGATTGTATTTGCTGTCCCAATCTAGTCAGTTTGGTAAAAAATGCATTTTGATATGGGCAATCATGATGAATACAATTAATTTAATTGTAATTGTAAACATTGAAAGTTTCCAGGTTTTGGTTTTATCAATTAATTGACCGTTATTGCTAAAATTTGTTTATTTTTAAGGATATGGATGAGACTAATGAGAGTTGTTAACAATTTTCACAGATTGAAGAATGGCTGAATGTTTTTAATAATCTTCCCAGTTACGTTGTTATAAACCCACAAAAAATAGCTTGAAAATTTGCAATCCTGAATTAAGTCTATGAAGGTGACTTAAAATGTACCTTCCCCTTCCTTCTCAAACTTTTTGGTCCCCATGCATATTATTTTGTATGTAAATTATCGTCTTTCGGATATCTTGTATAAAACTATTCATTGTGGAAACTGCTCGAGAAAGCATTCATCTTAATTGTAGAACAGTTTTAAAGTTTTAGTTAAGGAATAAGCTCGTACAATCTTGCTGAATTTAAAAACTATTCCAGGGATGATGTATGATCAAAGTGTACCCTTTTAATAATTTATGCAATTTTCTGCAAATGCGTGCTTACAAATTTAATCTAATGAATATTCAAACCGTTGCAGTTTATTTCTTCATATCATCGTTAACGGAAATTCCAGAATTCTCTAATCAAACTGACATATGAAACTTATGAAGGATATCATCAAGATATAACTTTCTTTCAGGCAGTTAAAAAGTAAGGGTCAAACATATCAGAGAAAGAGAAGCCTCTTTTTAAAAGAAACTGTTCAATGAAAAAATGCAATAATTTAATAATATAGAAAAAGAGTGGAAGAAAAAAATACGTGTAAAAGGGGAAAGTACACAAACTATACGGATTTTTTTAAGACAGGAAGAAAATGATTTCCCTCCCATCGTCCAAAAGTATATATTATTGAAAGTATTCTAAATGCGGAGTACAGTTATGCTCGCTGACGGAATTCATTACAAAGTTTCGGGTAGTGAAATAGAATTCATGTTCAATGTTGTTTCCAGCCAAAAACTGATTCAAGTTGAGTGAAAGTAGTCGGTATGGGCTTAGTTGTCGCCAGGATTCGGATTTTATTGAATTTCTTTCGGATTAATTCGCTTGTGACGATCATTCTGTTTTTAGAAACTCAAACTGTATAGGATATTGCAGCATAATTGAGATTGAGGAGAGTACAATTCAGGCCAACCACACTACTTCTACCGTCTAACAACGCTTTGAAAACAATGTGCTCTTATATTTGCAATTTCAAATTACATTTTAGAAAAGCAATATTATAAGGAAATTATTTTGCAAAGATTTTCATTTCATGTGTCTTCTTGTAGGAATAATTTAGATTAACGTAAATATAGGCATTATTAACCCGATTATATAGTTGAGTTTCAACAGTTCTGCAAAAAATGTTATAAAAAAGGGGAGACATGAGACAGAAACGGATCTTTGACTGTTGTTCTGCAAATTAACTGCTTAAAATAATTGACTAGATGTTGATTTTAAGAATTTTTTAACTTCTTTAAATATTCAATATTATAGCTAAAGTGTTTAGATATCTTCTGCTGGGCGAAGCTTTTAAAATAATTAGAGGTTTATTTTATTATTAATTCGGTATATGAATTGTTCTTTAAATAATGAATTTTGCCAAAGGCTAAAAATATGCTGAGAAAGTCAAAAATTGTATACAGTTCGCTATAATTTATATATTAAAAAACCATTTCTTAAATTAAACTTTCACTCTGGTGGGGGAACTGAAGAAAATTAAGGATTTAAGGACTAACTAAATTACGAAGAAAAAAAGCTAAATGTGTATATCAAAATAAATAACATTTTTCAATATCCTTTTAAATAAGATGTAAAGATTTTTTAAATAGCTGGTTTACTTTTTAATAATCTTCGCCAGACAAAAGCGAACATAACTAAAGCTTGTATGCAGCAATTGCTTTCTAATAATCATAGCTTGCTCAGTTATTATTTTAAGCACATATTTAAACGGATCTGTTAAAAAGTCATCGTTATTTACTTAATTTTACGAATTCCCTCCAATTTCCAATATCTATTAAATTTCTGTTTCGTCCGTAGCTGCGCACTAATAATTTAAGTAGTGGCCAGCCATGTAGCCAGCGATGGTAATAAAAAGCGTAGTTGCTACCTTTATCACTCACTTCTCTGTATTCTACTCTTTTACATGTGTAGCTTGATGATGAATGATGAAGATATGATGTAATATAGTAACAACATCAATAGCCAAACAAAAGACGATGATGCAGAATATCTGAGGAAGATGCTACACGAATGAAGATAATAATAATGATGTTAAAGAAGCTATACTGCTTTTTCTTCTTAGTAGTGTTGTTTAATAATCGCAGAGTCGAGTGGGAGGGAGAAGGAGAGTGAAGAGGGACAGAAATGAGCAGAGAACAGGGAAAGAGCGTATAGATTTGTGATGATGATGTTGATGGTGGTGGAGCTGCGCGGAAAGTTAACTCCATTTCTGAGTGCCTATTATCAGGAGGTAGTGGTATCATGCAAGCAAACAATATATTTTTTATTACGTAAAAAATCTCAGAAATCATGCAATGCTATTTTGGTGAAGCAACATGAAAGAAGCCAAGCACTCTCCTACAGTCTTCATGTGCATTGTAGTTCAATTCAAATTCAAATAACAGAAAGAATTCATAAGCGTGAGGGGCTCCAGTAAATATTATGCTTCTAGATGAAAACGTTTCAAAACGGTCTCTAATACTAATGCTAATTGTAATCATCTATATGGATAACTGCATGAAAATTTATAGAAAAAGCACTGTTGAGTCGAGTGAAAATGAATGTCCAACTTGATGGAGTAATGTAGCAATTATTTTTACCCATACTTTGAATGACGAAAGCTATTTTGATTTAAAACTAGAATGCATTTCTCACGGTAAACCGACTGCATGGGCTGACTTATAGCAATACTTAAATTTGACAGAATTCGAAAAATGAATTCCTGGGAAGAATCAACAATTAAAAGCTATTCTCATTTTTAAAATAATAAAATTCTTTATTTGGTTTGTTTAATTCAATTCCTTTCAAATTGGAGCAGACGTTTTAATAATAAGGATTTTATCAAACACCTAAATAATCTTGCCATCTTATGCCTGGCTCTAGAACAAATGCGTATTCATTGCTAATTTATATAATGCATTTTTGGATAATATGGAGAAAAGGAAAACGGAAAAAGTAACTTTATATCATAGTTTCATGATCTATCAAATTATTCTTGTCACAATTTAGTATACATCATGTTTAGATCTCATTAAAAAGTCTCAATGAATTTATATTATGCAGAAACGAATTTTGTTTCCTTAAAAACTATTTATAAAAAAGTTTTTAAATATTTATTTCAATAAATTGTCTCTTGTATTTTAGATCTGCAATTGAAATGCATGAATGGAAAAGCTGTCGTCAACATTGGAACGAGGAGAGGAGACGATGGCTGAAACAAGAAAGGTCTCAGGAAGTAGGGAAAAAAGATTTGGATAGAAAGTGGAATGAAAGCATCGGTAGTGATGCTGAATATATTACGGCAACTTGATCGTAAAATGTTAAAGAAAAGTTTGTCCTTTGAGAGTCGCGAAGTTATTTAAAAGCTCTTTAAATGTAATTGTCAGTTTTTGTCCTTCACACAATAGACATTTAGTGACATAAAAAAGTTTAGTTAATCTACGCAAGTAATTGGAAGATGAGCCTCATGAACTATCTGGGCGCGGTGGCGTCTGCCGCAGTGGAAGCGGCAAGCGCTGCCGCAATCCAGCAACATGGTGGAAGTGGAAATTGTGCACCTCTTGTTACTACAGTCTCGACGCCCAATGTCAGCGGAGTGAATCATGGATTGATTCCTAACAAGAATAGCGGTAATTTGAACAGAAAAGAACAACCCACACATGGAGGAGCCTCCCAATCTCTGCAATCACCGGTTGCGTCTGCAGCAGGAACTAATCCCGACAATCCTTCTGGACGCACCAATGTGACAATGCCACAGGGCCTGTCGGGGTTCCCTGGAACTGTGGTTCCAATCACCATTCATCACTCGAGTGGGCCCAGTGGACAATTTGCGTATGCCGTTCAAGCGATTTCGAATGGCTCGATGCGGCTAGCACACCCCCACGGTAAAACTGTGATATAAATTTTGCATTACCAATACTATATTTAGCTTTAGCATTATAATATTTGTTCATTAATGCTCATGATTGTATTATTTTTTAAAAACAGTGTCATCTTCAGGTCCTCAACGGACCACGTTCACTGTCCACCCCGGACCTGGGATGCAACTGGCAACGAGGCAGGTTCCAGCTCACCTACTTGCCGCTGGGACAGCATCTCATCAATCTCAGGCAGTCGAAATCAGATTACCTCAACACCCTCCCACATTGACTCCGCAAGTATCAACGTCTGTAGGATCTCATATAGGTGAAAAATCTCGTGCTACAGTCGGTGGAGTTTTCCAAATGAATGCATCTTTCAGAGGTACTTCAGTTCCCGTGTCAAATATTACGCCTCATCAACACCAATCCCCCAATCGATCCATTCTGGAGCATCACCCTCCTCATCATGAGATCGTTCGACGAGAAATCTCTGGAGATTTCCGGCTAAAACCCCATGTATCAACTCATCATAATTTAAATGCATCCCGCCATTCTGTTCTCATGACCTCCCGAACAAATTTAAGCCAACATCATGTGTCCCATCCGTCGGATTACATTTCAAGAGTTGGGACGCCAGATTTGGCGTCGGCTTTGCAGGATCATAACTATACTCTACCAAAAAGTTTAATGGGATCGGGAGGCCCAACAATTAGTTTCCAACATCGTCAACAACCGCAACAACAACATCAGGTTGGAAAAGAACCATCACCAGCTTCATTGTTACCTGCTTCAGTTATTTCTGGAACTGTTTCAATGAATCATCATCATCCATTGCACAAGTCTTCTTTGGAGTCACCATCTACGTCTTTAGTGGCAGCAGAGAATCACAAATATTTCACGAATCATCCACCCCCCTCTGCACTTCTTTCGAACCCAAAGCCTCCTATATTAAATGTTGGAAGAATTACCCCGAGCACCATTACGGTAGGAACAACTGTTGGAACGAAAGGAAGACGCCCGCAATCTACATCTCCCCCAACTGTACCTGGACGAAGAAGGGGTAGGAAGGCGCTTGGAAAGACAATGATTGATGTTAGTGGTGGTGATAATTTTCCCGGAAGAAAGCCTGGTGTACCTGGAAGAAAAAGGTCAAGAAAGCAATTGGATATGCCAAACATTCTCAATAACTCAGTTCCTCCTTACCCATCTAAGAACACTGCTTCTGAGCTAGTTAGAAATCCGCTACAATTGAAATCCAACACAAGTAGCCTCATCGAATCAGAGCAAGCGCAGCAGAAAAGAATGAGAAAGAAGAAAGCAGTTGATGTCTCAGCACCACCTTCTTCTCAACAGCAAATTGCTCGCAAAGTTAAAGACAGAAGGGGAGAACTATCGGAAAATGATGTTGATGGGAATAAAGAAGATGAATCAGCCGTCCCTTGGTATCATCATCACCCCCAGCCATCCCGTGAAAGCTTTACAGTACCAAAATCAAAACTTTCTGATATCGCAAGCCCTACTACTACTCCAACGACAGATTTCCGAACGGCATCAGTGAAGGAAATGGTATCGATAAGCAATAAGAGTGCAAGTCCAAGTTCTTCAGCCGAAGATTCTAACAAAGATTCTGAAGGAATAACGAGGTGCATTTGTGATTACTTGCATGATGACGGTTTTATGATTGCCTGTGATAAATGTTTAATGTGGCAGCATGTGGACTGCATGGGAATCGATCGTAAAGCTATCCCTGACTCTTATCTCTGTGAAATCTGTCGTCCCCGATGGATATCAAAGTCAAGGGCTCGAGCTATTCAAACAAGAAAGAAAGAATTGATGGAGTTGGGTATTGTTGAAGAGGATTCGCAAATAGGAGATAGTGATCACGAACACAACGATAAAGATAACAATCTTTCTGTGGATTCCAGTAAGAGAGATAACAATAGCTCACCTGCAAAATCCCTAACTGGAAAAGTAAAACGACGTGGAAGGCCAAGTCTTTCAAACGGCCAGTCTTTTGCCGACAGTGACGGCGAAGCACATGGTGGTCTGTATTCTCCAGGCTCCAAAAGATCCAGAAAATATAGTGGAAAGCGAGGTCATAATAATCTCGGTAGCCATTTGCAAGATGGGGAAGAGGCTATGAAAATAGGATCCCGAAAGCGAAATTCTGTGGAATTTGGCAGAACAAGAAGAAGTTACACCAGAAGAAGCTTGCTATCTTCTCCTTTATCTAGCCCTACAGGGGAAGAAACGTCCGGACAAGGAATGGAGGACCATAAAGAAAATACAGTGAACGATGACAGAAATAGCTCAGAAAGAGAGGATAGCGATAGTGATGTTAATGCGACTGATAGGATTTCTCTGGACGAAGTGGAGAGAAATGACGATAGAATCAGAACAAGTAGTGACGGTAATGGAACCTTTGGAGGTAGTGAATCTCGAAGGAAAAGAAAACAGGTTAGTTTTGCACGTGAATTAATTAATTACCATTAAATATATATTAATTACAAATTATGTATATTAAACTAAACTATTTTTACTTTTTATGTATACAGATTTTTAGGGACATTCCTAATGGGGATTTAAGTCCACCCCATATTCTGCCAACCAGTCCTACCGCTGGGAAGCACCCTACAAAAGTTAGATCTCCAAGTTTTGATATGGCATCATCGGCTCCCCCTTCGTTAAGCAATAATAGCCCTACGAATAATAGTCCTTTGGAATCATCAACGTCAAACTCTTCTTCGCTCCAGATAAATACGACGGGTTTCAACAGCTTAGCATATTCTTGCCCATATTCCTCTTCTCCATATTTGGATAAGTATGAGGAGGCGGAAAACGCTGTATGCAGTTATTCACCTGAGTTAAGAGCGAAGTTACTTAAAAATCTTGGCATGATGGGAAGCAATAGCTCTGTACCTGACTTTGTTCCACCAGGCAATAACGAGAAAAGGTGGAAGCTAGGAGTAACCAGCCTAGAGGGTGGAAAGAAACTTAAAACACTATTGGCAAGTGTTAGGGTAGAACCTGGACATGCCATTATTGAATTTATCGGAAAATTCTTGATGCACACGGGGTTTGTTCCAACCAGGTATGTCCATTGTTGCGGCAGCGCATTCATAAATTACTATTAAATATCTACTGTTTAAGCCAATAATTTATGTTTGAAGTCTCAGTGTATCAATGAAGACTTTATTTTTTCTATTATTTGTAAATGTTTTTGTATCTTTTGCAGCAAAAAGAGCCAAACCAGCTCCAATACGATTTCGCCCGAACCTTTCGTATTTTTTCATCAAGTTCCGAAGAATGGGATGTGCATTTGCATTGATTGTCGCAAGTATGGAAATGATGCTAGATTTGTAAGGAGGTCCTGTACTCCCAATGCAGAAATCAAGCATATTGTTGGAAAGGGAACTATCCATGCTTATATAGTGGCAACGGCGGTTATTGACATTGATGAAGAAGTGACGATCTCTCATGAATTTAAATCCGTGACTAGCAACATAATGAATTCTGTTGTGCAGAAATATCATGTCCTGCCTCCCGCATTGCCTTGTGCATGTTCAAATTCGGATACGTGTAAAGCGGTTATTATGAGTGGGGACATGGCAGGAGCCGATATTCACGGACATAAGAAAAATCCTGGACTTGTTAGCCCAAGCTCTTCGGTGCATGAGTAAGTGGAATGGTTTTATCGTTGATATATTTTATGTAGTTTGTTCAATTATCAGAATCACAACAACATGTTTGGTTTGTTCGCTGCACGTAAACATAACGGTGAATAATTAATTATATTTGCAGAAATAAAGAAAGAAGGCGACGTATGAGCTCAAGACGTACTTCATCATTAGAGAAAGAACCCGCAGAACATTTGAAAGCTCCTCAACAATCTCCCACATTAAATGAAATTTCTCCAGCAGAGGTAGAAAAACCACTGCCTACAACGTTGATAACAAGTGAAGAAGAGTCAGTGGAGCCTTCTCATAATCCAAAGGATCGCACTGATGGTCGAACAACGAGAGCCAGGACAGTAATAAACACATCTGTTGAAGATTCTTCTACCATTTCTTCCACAGTGAAAAGAAAATCAGATTCTCCTCAGTCCCCTACTCCAACTTCGTCAGGAACAGTATCATCAAGGCACAGGAATAAATCCGGAGCTGACGTTACTCATAATCAAAGTATTACCAGTGCATTACCAAGTGGCAATATCGTTGAGTCTCAAACACCTGCAGTTGAAGCCCATAAAATGACGAGGGAAGAACGCAAGTTGCAATCGGTTCTAAAATTAATTGAAAGAATGGAAAATAATCAAAAGAAGAAAGAAAATAGACAAAACCTGAAAAAGGATAGGATTAAAGACAAAAAGGACGACAGGGAGACAGATCAAGAGGATGATTTGCAACCTAATCACCCTTCAGTGACTCTACCTCCTGTCAAGTTTGCTCCCGTGCATAAAAAGAAAGGAAGAAAGCGCGGAAGAAGTTCCAGTAAACCCGGAAATAAGCCTCAAATGATTGTAAAAAGGAACTCGGGGAGTATAGCTGATATGAGGTCTACTTCAACCGAGTCCGACATGAATTCTGCTGATGAGTCTCACAAGCCTGGTGGATTACAGGAAAATATGGGCCCTAATTTTAGATTGCCAAAAAAGAAGGTAAAACATTTTTTATTGATTTTGTAATTATTTACAATATACAAATTTTAAAGGTATTTTTAACCAATGGAATAAACAAAATTCTCTTTGACAAAACTTAGGAATTAATGTCAGAATGGCGGATTGGAGGTCACCCTTCCCCTTCACTCCCTTTTCAATATATGAGAAAGGCAAACACTGCTACTACCCCAACTTCCTCAGGTGGTGCAACAACTCCTCCTGTGCAAGCTTCACCATCATGCTCTTCATCGAATAATACCCTTGTTGGTAACGGAAACGTGGACAACGCTTCAGCAAAAAAGCGGTGGCTGCGTCAAGCTATAAGTGAAGAGACCGATCCAGTTGCAATAGCGAATCCTAATTCTAGACCGAATTCCCCAACAGGAGTTGAGTGTTTAGCTCCCTTGAAAAAACGTCGATTAGCAAGAGCATCCATGTCGTCCGAGGTCAGCAATACACCACCATCCACCCCAAATAATACTGATGTTGCATACTCTGAAATAGAGGCTGATGCGGAAGCTGACACCGAAAGAGAAGTGAACGAAACAAAAAGTAATGACAATTGGAGAGGTAGTTCTGAAGCACTTCAGCAAAGAAAGTGGTCATGTTCAGAGGTATCGAGTGCTGAAGAAGAAATGGATGACGGGGAAGAAAATGTACTGGCAAGTGGCAGTGGCAAGGAAGAAGACAAGGGTTCATTGGAAACTGGAAAGAATGAAAGTGGAAGAGGGACGGAAGAAAGGACCGATTCAAGAAGTAGTATTGGAAGTGGGGGTGAGGGTACAAGCAAGTCCCCACAAAGAGCTGGAACCCCACGCCGTAGTAGGTGGGATCAAGTTGATGCTCCCGAACACATGGCAGGAAATTCTAACAGCAACTCTCCTGTAAAATCTTCAACAGATGCTATAGTACTGGATTATGTCCGCAATCCAGAGCAGTATGCAAAACTAACTGCTGCGGTTTCTAATATAGTTGGTGCAACTGTGGTCACAGATGAAAAAGCTGTCAACGTGAGTGACATAAGTAAACAAGAAAGAAATTCCTCAAATGAGTCTTCTCCAGAAAAGGTTTCACGCAATGAGTACGAGGAATCCCCTGGACAAGTACAGACCAGACGGCTTAGTGGAACGCTAAAGAAAGATGATTCTAGTCCTAAAACTCCCGCTCAGGTTAAAAAGAAGGTAAGGGAATATTATGTAATCAGCAGATAAAGTAAACTCAACTTTAGTAAATTCACTGTAATCTAATTAAACTATATTAATACTCGTTAATTTTAGTTATCAATGGAGGAATATTTTAAAAGAAAAATGGATAAGCCTGTGGATGATAAATCAACAGCTTTAAATAATTCAAGTACAGCTTTAAGCATAATTACTAATGCGGATACGAGTCCACCCGGTATTTCGCCAACAATTTCTAGAAAGGAGTCATTACACTCGAAAGCTGATGATGAACCAGGCGTGCGTGGAAGTAAGCATTTCAAGTCTTTTAAAATCATCCAAATTTCACATTCGTTAGCCATGATAAATGACAGAATGACTAACTAACTTTCATTTTGTCATATTATGTATTTGTTTAACTCGTAGCTCTACAGTTCAGCTCGACTCCAACCCTGGCGGAAAGAAAGCGTGAAGAGTTAGGAAAACGACTCAGTAAAAGTTTCGGTATTCGTGTCCCAGAGTGTGACGGGATTTCAACAGAGAAGCAGGCCACTCCAACCCATTCGCCATCTCCTAGGGAAATTACCTCATCCGCTGATAAACCAAAAATGAATGGTATATTATATTACTTTTGTTCTTTGCGGTACTCGCGTGATAGATGTTGATGTTAATTTGAACTTTCACTTGTCATTGACATGATTCGTTATTTTGTTATTTTGTAGGGGACATCGGATTGTCTTTTAGTAGAAGTGGTAATTCTTCTAGCTCATCATTGATTGGTCATCGACTTTCAGTGCCAACTCCAGCAGCATTGAAACAGTCTGGGATGCCGCCTCTTCCCTCCCATATGAGCTCATCATCGAGTTCATCTAATACCACAACGGTACCGAACAATGGTGCAGCTAAATCAACTACTCTGAATGGATACATTTCATCATCGCAGATTACATCTTCATACAACAGGCACTATCGTGGATCCATGAACGGGCCCTCGACATATTCCAATCATCATTCATCCGTTAACAATAGTAGCAGAAATCAAAATTCAGGATCTACTTCAAACTCAACATCTGGGCCAATCATAGGAGGAGTTCCAGTTGGGAATTTGATTCCACCTCCTCCTCCACCCACAGCGTCACAAGGAAGTACCGGGCCAGCATTTGGAAAAAGATTTTATAACAAAAAGTTTTTTCCGTCGTAAGAATGTACAAAAATCATGTACTGCAGGTTTCGTTACAAGTATTGCAAAGGGTTTCTTGATTAATTAAAAACTACTCAGTGATCTTGATGTTAAATAATATGAATTATTAGGTTTTCGCTAAATCGCTTCGCTTATACCTATTTGTTAGTTGAAATACTATTTTATTTTATGAGTAAGACATGAAGTCGTTTTCCCGGTTTAAAAATGAATTCTTCTAGTAAAGATCGAACCTGTGGCTGTGGGTGGTAGTGGTGGACATGCAAGTAAGTGGCTCTACAGGAACAAGTCCACAATGGAGGGATGTTTTCGAATATATCGGTTTCTTATGGAGTTTTGACTAGCATGTGTGTAGACTAGTTAGAACAATGAAAGAAAAGTTTTTATTATTATCCCTTTCACACTGTCAAGAGTGTTGCATGTCTCTCAAAAAGTTTTAAAATAAAATTTATATACGTAATAATGAATATTCTTGTTGTATTTTATTATTAATAATAGTAATAAGGTGTTCTCGTGTAAAACCTAGAGTAAGAAGAATGAATGAGTTATGGGACAAGGCAGTATTACCTTTTGGTATATTGTCCTTTCTGAAAGTACAAATTTTTTCTATACAAATATACTTTTTGTATATTTTACTACTGTTTTGTTTTTATTATTATTATATATTGTTATACTCATTTTAAAAATAATGCATTTTCTTTGGCGGGTTTTTGTACTAATTAATATAGCACCTCTTTCTAAAAGTACGTTTTACTATTTTTAATTCCGTAAGGAAGAGTTACAAATTTTTCAATAAATGCTGTTTGTATTTTAACTTAACAATACATTAGTGCAGTGGAATTGGTAAATGGTTAGACGGTTAGACCTTCTCATATGACCTTACGTACGTTACGTAATTACTAAAATACAATTATCTATTTAGTAGATATTAATAACAAAAGTAATACTAAGAGAAATCGAAATCTTTCATTACTGTATAAGAAAACATGAAACTAATAGTAAGTAAGTAAAAAAATATTTACCGTTAGGTTAGTAATAATAAGTAATGCATTTATTACAATTGTAATTTATCTGGCTTTAGGAATACATAACGGCCACCGCAATCCCGAAATATTTCAGGACATACAGGAATAACCTTTATAATTTAATGCATTTATATAAATTCTCATTTGATTTAATTAAACAAAAACCACAGATAATATTTTAAAAGTTCGCTGGATATTTATCACAAATATATTCTTAGATATATTTATATTTGTTAAAATTTTGAGGTTACGGTATAGGGAAAATAGACCTAATTTACATAAATGAATGAAATGGCCTAATAACACTACGAAGTAATAATATTCCGGTGAGAGGATTGTCGGTAAGATGGTTTTGGTTTGAATGACAGATTGGGTGCTGATTTAATTATTATCAAAGAAGAATGACTTGCGTGTTTAGTGCAAACGGCAAGTTTTTTAAAAGTAAAATGGTATATATTTCATAACTGTTTCGATACACATATTAGCGCTAATTTTAAATACTGGCAATTATAATAGAAACTACTCGAAAGCATTTATTAATAATAGTATAGATGTAGTGAACCAAGCTAAAATACATTAATTATATTAAGTAATGTTACTGTTTCTACTAATGTAAGATTTTTGAGTTGCATGGATTAGTGAAATTCAAATAAGTTTTATACTGTTGGGTTTAAGATGATTTAAATACGAAAACCGGTAAAATTCATATAATGTTTTATTGCTGTTATATAATGATAAGGTTTAATTAAAAGCAAAATCTAATATAGATAGATAGACTTATAGCTGCGGTTTCAAATGGCTCGGTGAAAATACGAAATATTATTGTTTTATACTACAAGAATGAATATATAAAATCAACAATTTTGGGTACACATATAAATCAACAAAAACTATTTGGGTTTAACTTTCACATTTTAAAAAAAGAAACGGATTTTATAGAGCATTTACTAAAGAATCGGTAAAGTAAACCGAAATTTTAAGCAGCATAATATTATTATTAATTGTATCCTAAAAAAGACGAGTTTTTAAAGTATTCCCAAATAAAGGGCTGTGCATGCATAACTTCAATTAAGGTATGATAGAGAGAGTATAATATCGACAAACATAATCTCTTAAAATCATTGTATATAGTATAACTTTAATGTATGTAAGTTCAGATAAAGATTATTCAGGTACACGGAGGGAAACTCTCTTGTTTATAAACTATGTATATAGTATATAATATGATGGTAGAATAAACTGACAATGTATATAGGTAGATTAACTTTGTGTAGTTATTGTAAAGGATAAATATTATATAAAAAGCATAAAACCGTACGTCTGTACGTGTCACATTTGTTATGTACATTGTTAACGTGATCCCTCCCAAATACTTTGAGGTGTACTGCTAAATGTCTATTATTGTCTATAATAATTAAGAATGAAAATGTAAAGTTTTCACTGTTCCGTGGGATTTTAATGTTTTCTTGACTTATGATTAGTGTGATGGATGATAAATGATTTTAGTATATAGAATATCGATATTAAAACAAGAAAATAATACAAACAAAATAGTAAAAATATTCTACTTGGACGATGATAATACAGTTCAAATCTATTCAAAAATGTTACTACTATATCTAGAGCGGAATTTATTCTATTCTATATATGAATATATTAATAAAACCAACTAAAAATCATCGTTTACACTATGAAATTAAAGATTTCTGTAATGGATGATTTATGATTTCATTTAATTCATGATTGATAAGCGCATGGTACAATAACGGAAACATGTCATCTTTTTGGTAACGAAATATGCAGTAGCATGTATGCTAGTATTAATGAAAATAATTAGTTCGTAGAAATTGCATATTTTTTCATCCAACCATACAATGTAGTTTTTTATTATGCCATTTTACTACAGATATAATCTTAAACAAAACAAGGACTAAAGAATGATTCCATATTATTTTTAACAATTAATTCATTTTTCTCTCAGTGTGTATTAACACGGTACAGTTTAGCTTTTCAAAGACAGTTGCATTATTATTACTACAAAATTGAAAGAGGGAAGATGTCCAATTTACTTACGTAAGATTGCATAAGATGGGAAGAATAAAGAATTTAAGAAGCCATAATGCATACGATGCCCATCAAACCATCGTAAACGAGGCTCAGTCAAACATGAATTCTTTTGTGGAACTGGACTGTGGTGAAGATACATTTGGGGAGTAACAATAGTTTAAATCTGAACATCATTTGCTTCCAATTATCATGAATAACGTAACTATTTGCTATATTAACATTTTACTACGGATTTAACAAATATTTTCACATATTGTTTGCACACATCAATAGTGTTTTTTACGCTTTCCAGAAATCATTCAAACTAGAAATACAGCTAATCATCTAATATGTATAATTAATTAACACAATTATAATTCTTACAACAGCCATACATAGGTAAATTTAAACATTGTTGTGTGATTAGAATTGCCTACATAACTACTTCAAAATTGAAGATCTAAGTGACATACAGGAATCATTTAATTCGTAGATGCTAAATTTTTTCTACTCTGAAACTTGCATTAGTATTCCATTATTAAGATTAAAATCAAAGAAGCAGCAATTCATCAAAAAAAAAGAAAAAATCCTCCATAAAATTATCGAATAGCATTTTCTCTCATATAATACAGATTCGCAAAGCTAATAATTGTGTGTATTTTAGCCTACGAAATGCCTACTTTTTTTTACTATTCTTTGTCTAGCCTGTGGGTTGCCAAACGCCAAACGTAGAATACAATTTAACAATTTTAATCAACGCTTCTTTTTGTTTTATAATATTTGACAAGTAATATACGAAAAATGCAGTATTTGGATATACGTAAGTTATAATTTCTAACAAATTGGGTGAAAATTAGTTCCATAATATTTAAAACAACCATAACATTATATTATGTAGTTGTATCAGCTATGGCTCTGCTATGAAAGTACAATATTATTAGTTGAAAATCAATTCAACTTTTCACTTTCGATTTACAAAGAAATAGTCTGCTAAGAATGCGTTTGCTCTTCTGCATATTACATTGCCCTCAATAATCTTGACACAACAGTAAAGACGGTTATAGTTTAGTGGGCTTAATGCATTTTAAACTTGCGTAGATTTAAAATGAAGAATAGGATCGGATCAGAGAACTGCATTAAATTATTAATTAATTACTTTTATAGGTAAGTAGTTATAAGAAAAAACTGGAGACGTTACAAACTCTGTACGCCGTATACGGTTAAATGAAATGTTAGTAGTATATTTATAAATACAGTTAAAACAACACAAGGCATTCACTAATCATAATGTAGTGTCTTGACGTAGTATTTATATAAGAATGGCTCTCTAAAATAGTTCTAGCTAATAATTAATTAATGCCCAGCACATCTATGTGCATTTTAAATCCAATTTTCAAATGTTTATAGGTAATTACTATATGATGGCCACTACTCAGATTCTTAAATCTTTTTACTACGTTATTGAAAAGCGAAGTATTGGTTGAAAATTTCTTTGATACATCTACAAATTTTCACTTGTTGTATTCAGCGTTAAAACTGAAATACTAATCAGCAAACTTAAGTGATAAATTCTATGAATGACTGCTTAAACATGTTATTATTTTAGAATAGGTTACATGGCATAGGGAGAGAATCCCAGTTAAGAAAACACATGAAAGTTACGTTTAATTAATGATTTTAAATTGCAATTAATAAATCCCTAAAATCGTATGTGTGTGGCTGCTTTAGTGCTTGCAAAATTCATTACCTGTGTATTTCTGTTAGGCTTAAACTTTTTTAATAAGGAACTGAATTAACTATTCAAAAGGATCTAAATGTACCATACTATCAAACTGCATCTAATTTTTTCCACTTGAAAATTGAAGACTTGTAGTTGAAATAGAATATTTAGAGTTAAAAGCAGATAAATGCCACCAAATTTTTACGTTATTATATCAAGTAAAACATATTCTATCAAAATTGTCAAGAACGAACTGTATTTATAAGTCTACATATTTGAACAAAGCAACAATGTTACATTTTGCTCATTGTAAACCAGTAGTTTCATTTCGACTCTTGTTTTCAGCAAGGTGCAGAATTCAGGGACTTATGTCTATAACGAAATCATTTCATGACTTGGCTTTAATCGCCCACAATGTATTTCAATTAGAGACTTTTAATATGTCAGAGCAAATCGCAACTGGCTATTGCTACTGCACTACTAGCAGAGCAAGGTTTGCCTTCATTAGAGAAAGGAATATTGAGTCTGTAGAATCATTATTATTTAGGTTGGGGAATTGTTTGGAACAATTAATCGAACGTCATTTCAAACAGCATGTGAACAATATAGTTGAAGACAATGGACTTGTCTAATTAAACAGCAGGAATACATATTTGCAAAACTTTAAATCTTGGGGCATACATGCTTGTAAGATTGGATGGCATTTTAAAAAGTTTTATAGATTATTACGCGATGCAATTTTTTAAACTACCACAATGTAGTTGTAGCAGCCATACAATATTATGATTCATTATCAATACCAAAAAACTGGCCAAAATATCTTGAATCCTTTGTAGTTTATTTTGTAGAAGAAATAAATTAGGCTTCCACCTTCACTTGAGCCTCACCTGTAAACAAATTAATAAATAAATAAAATAATCAATTGGGAGCTTGATTTATCGTATTCTCTTTCAATACCTGATAATAATTACCAATTAATGTTAAAGTAATATATGTATATGTAATGTTTGCAATTTGTGCTACTCACTTGGAACTCCTCCTGCTAGACTAGAATCATTCATATCACCACCAGCAGCGGATGAACCATCTTCTGACCGGTTTCTGAAAAGGTTAATTAATATTAAACTTTTGAATCATTCTTGATCCACCGAATATAGATTCAGTGTTGTATAGTAAAACCTGCTTACTTATTCCTAGCAACGTCTTCTTCTTTAAACGTAACACCTTTTGACTTGCTAGAGCTATTCTGCCCATTAGTGGTAGCTGTTCCGTTAGGGGTGGTTGTTGCAGTTCCTTGTTTGTTGGTGGAAGCGTTCTCACCGGATTTCTTAATGATGGACTTCTTCTTTCACAGACAAAATTTTACGATGCATTTAGTTAGTCACGAATTATAAATTAAAATATAAATATAGTACACTTTCATTATACAAATGGTTAAATACCTGATTCTTCCCAAAGTTTTTCTTTTGCCACTGGCCCCCTTGATTTCCAGACCTTGGCACTTTGCCTGTCCCTGAGATTCGCATCTGATCAAACAAAGAAACCTATAATAGCCAATCATTAGATATTTGAAAAAATATTATTTTTGTTCAATTATTAACATTCCATCTCAATAACTAATTCAATCAATAAAAATATACATTGAACAACACTAGTTTGCATAGTTTGTTCGTACGTACCTGAAGGTTTTGATTCACGAAAGGTCCTGGCGTGATTGGCATTCTTCCACCTGGAGCAAGGCCACTGGCAAGGTTTCCATTGGGTCCGTAATTTGCACCCCAAGACCCTACAATCATACCGGCAACCTCTAAGTGACCACCCCTTGGTTGCACTCTTCTTTGCCTACTTGGAAGATCTGGAATAAGTGGTACTGCACCAGTTCCTCTACCCTGTAATCCTAATAGACTTCCAGCTGCAGTAGCTGTTGGATACCCAGCATTTCCGTACAGTCCAAACGAATTCACTGCATTGGTGGTTGTCAGACCAAACGGATTACTCCCTGCAATAGTTGTGTTAGCACCAACAAGTCGGTTTCTATTCCCCGAATTCGTAACTGCTGCAGCAGCTGCCAGATGTGCAAGGGGAGCAATAGATCTTGCTTGGTTTGCAGCGGCATATTGAGGATGTACATAGCTCAACCCAGCGGGAGGCGCAATCATTTGATTCATAAGTGGAGCTAAATGAAACAATATCAATCATATTGGTTATGGACGGATATGTCAGCTAGAAACTGAATATCGAATCATATCAAAATAATTAATCAAAGTACTATATCTAACCGTTGTTAGCAAACAGAAATGGGCTTGGCGTTTGAGGAGAGACAAATTGAACTTTTGTTCCTTCCAATACTGCAATACGAAGTTGTTCAATATTAAATACGAGATCCATTTTGAAGCCACAGATTTCAGCCAAAGTCTTGCCAAGCGATTGTTGCTCCAATATATAATTGAACACTTTTCCGTTAAAAAATAGCCAAGGACAGAAAAGCATATATGGGATGGGAGCTCCACAAGCATCGTTAGCCAATAAGGCCATCTCGCATCCTTCCATGAATAAATGAGACAGATGTATACCTCGCATCGTTAGACTGGAAACCTATATAAGAATTCAATCATGTTTGATTAATTAGAGGCATTTTCGAGGAATGAAAAGGTTGATAATATTACGTTGTACATGCAAATGATGTCTACTGATGAATTACCTCAATATCTTGAGCGATGGTAGGATCCGTCATATCCTAAAAGAATCAATGTGACACAGAACCCAGAAAATTTTATCTATTTAATTCAACTGTAAAATAACTGCAATAACTTAATAACTTACCTGAATGAATGCTTGGGCAATGAAAGCATCAAGTTCATTTTTGCGTAAGACTTTCTTGTCACTCGAAATAATGTACCTGTAATTGTTGTTTGAAGAAAAAATAACTTTTACCTTTGTTTTGCTATTAAAATTATTCCAACCTGACTAAAGTAAGTCTTCTTTTACCTTAACACGCAAGTTAAAACCAACATTTGTTGTGGCACACAATTAGAATCAAGAATAATAGCTTTATCTGACTTCATGATCGTTAGAAAAGCTCGAATACGTTTTCGCTTGCATTCTTCTTGATCCCTGAAACAAAAAATGTTTTACCGTATAAAATAATTGTTTTATTAGGGGATATTAAAAAATAATTATTGTTTTTGTCTAAAAAATAACCAACCCAAGCCAAAGTCTTTCAACTGTTGGTACTCCCCAACCAATTTCAACTGCATTGACAATCTGAGTCTTATTTGTTTTCAACAAAGGACAATACGTGGTCTCCTTAACTTGAATGGTTGGAGCCTTTTCGTTGCGTTGCTTTGCAAGAAATTGAAGATGGTGAAGATTGAATAGAATGGCATAGACTCGCTGTCTCAATGGACGGTATAATGCCTACAAATAGTACAAAATCAAATAAATATTGACATATTGATCATTTGTCAATATTATAATAACTAGTAAATATATTCAATTGATGTTGACGAGAATAATATTTCTTACATGTGCCTTAGGAAGGTCACTACTTTTGACATCTTCAATCAGCGCCGGGAGCTTCACCTCTTTCTGAAATTTATAAAATTAAATGTAATTAATACAAAAATATTACTCATTTAATTGTCGACCTACATCAATATTTTCAAAGGTTTACATTTTTTAAGATCTGACAAATATATGGGGACATAAGCCCAGTTTTGTGTCGACTTATAGCCACGTTTTCAATCTCTGGATTGACACGGTACAAAAGCTTCTCCAAAGTAGATGCTGCCTTTGAATTTACAGAGTTTGTATTCGCATTAGACGTTGCAGCTGCCTCAACGCTTTCATTTGCTTCACCATTGCCGTTAACCGTCACATTGGATTCCGTCTCTGAAGTACCTTCAGTAAACACTTTAGATACATCTGCTTCAAGTTTTTGAGTATCTGAGGGTAATGTTGTTGTGGTTGTGCTATCAACGGCTGAATTTGCTGCTAAAGCCGACACTTGACTTTTCTTTTCCTTTGTTTCTTTTTCCTTCTTGGAACTTTTCTTTTTGTCCTTGGACCGCGGATTTGAATTTCCTTTAGTATTATTTACATCTAAATAGTATCGCAGGCACTTGACAACTTTCTCAGCAAGCACTTTTAACTGCTCCTTTTGAGTGCCTGAGTCGGCATCTGAATTTGCAATAACTTCACCCACTTTTTCCGGTTCTGTTACATCTTCAAAAGTACAATAGAATTGCATTAAAAACTATGAAACATACTTGAATGAATGGCTACAGTACTAGTATAATATCATCAACACATATTATACCTGCAATATTTTTTGTGAACTGAGCGATTTTCTCTATCACAGACGCTTTTGCAGACGAATCTACTTGTAGAGTAGAAAAGAAATCCTTGAGATCAGTTTCAGATAGAAAATGATTTCCCAGAAGGGCAGCAAAAATGAAGAACCTTTCTTTTGGCAGATCCAATGTTTCAAAAACCTGTTTTAATTTCACTTCGACTGTTTCGAGAGATCCCTAAAAAAGACACACATGAATAAAAATATTTGAAACACTGACTGCAATTATTGTGATTACCAAGAATAAATTAATTCTTGACTAATATGCACCTTGAAGGTTAGTTTCAACTTTTGGGCTGAAAAATAACGCTGTATATCAAAAACCAAATATTCTGGGTCATCCGCAATAATTCCGTGGAAGTTGTTTCGCTGACAAAATCTTACTACATCTTTGTGGTGGTCTTCTACGGTACACATCTTAAATATTGAATAATAGACAATAATAATCATGTACAAATCTATAATACTCAAAGTAATTTATAATACATAATCAAATTATAAGTTAAAATACCATTTTCATATGCAATGTTCTGAATGCTAGTCGTATTGCCGAACGCAAAAAAGCTGGAGGTACCCACCAAATCCTGCATTATGAAGTAAAACAACATTTGAAGCAATTAACGCACATGGGCTTTGCTGCAAAATGACAATAAAAATATTTTTTTTACTTTGGTGGGGGTTTCTTCTTTAAGGTGACGTGTTTGTAAATTTCTTCAAGAAATCTGTAAGTTTCCTCTTGGCGTTTCTTCCACTCCGTTTCAAGTCTTTCAGGTTCCAAACAGCCATTGAAGAAAATCACCAAATCCAAGTTGGAACCCTGTACCACAGAGGAGAGGTTCCGAAGGAATTGCTCCATTTTGTTCCACTATTAAATTGTATATAATATAAACCAATCAATAAAAATAATGCTCATTTGAACAAGTTTAATTATCAATGCATTATTCTAGTTTCGTTCTTAATATTTTGGAATCTACTAACCTGTCCACCACATACCCAGTCCGGGTAGTAGCCACCATACAATCGATCCAGACAGCATTCTCCGTCAATGACCAGCTTCAAAGGACCTTCACTCTTCTTTGTTCGAGCTTGCGCCAACTTGAGTAGATCCACCTGCTCCACAGCGTTAGGTATATTTTGGGTAATATGGGACTACAAAAGATATAAATTAATTAGGGTCAGCAATATTTTGATTGTTATAAATATGTATACACCGATGTGCAATTATAAAAATGGACTTACTTGTAAATCACTAAGCCCCATGTTTACGGTACGATGGTGAATCAACCGTTCTCAAGAAAATTGATACTGATGAATGGTATGACTTGATCACAGCACAGCAGTCTATAACTCTCTTTGAAGTAATTAAATGACTTATCCAAATAGGAATATTGTAATTGTTTCTTCTTCGTTTCAGTTAGTTTTACAATCTATATTGTTCTGCACCAAAGTTGAACTTGAAAAGTTTAGAAATATACATCTAGGGAGGAACGATCTGAAACCGAGGTTAAATACTCTTTTAACATGAACGGATGAGAGTCGCTAGTCACGTAGTTTTAAAATTAACTGATCTTTTAGCTCACCTTCATAGTTTATGACCAGTAATAAAATGAGGTGTATCCTTAACTAGTTAAACTCAGCCTCGTTATCTGCTCAGTCATTCATTTTCACAACCTCCGCACCTACTTCAATTACAAGTTGACACACCGGTACAGAATCATTTATTGAGGTATCTTTTATTTCTGTGAAATACAAAGTAATGATCATTAAATAATGATTAAAAACTAGATTCAGCGATACATTTTAAATCTTAAAAAACGATAATACTTACCCGGTCTTGTTTAAGGTAATGTTTTTTTGTACGTTTAACAGTTAATAACTAATTTCGTATAAAAATTATATTGACACTTGCTTCTCCAGCCTTTTTTCCAGCATTTAAAAGTACATCAAATAGGCATATGTTTATACTTGAATATCACAAAAATATATTTTCTCTCTTTTCTTATCCTTAATTAAATTTAATTGTACTTGGCTGGTTTGTTTGGTACGCTCCTTTTTCAGGTTCCAAAATCCTTTTGTACAATTAAAAAACTTGTGGAATATCAAAGCGTTCCATTCCTATTCCACAAATTTACTATTTTATTCTCAACAAAGATCACTTATAAAACAAACCACGTGCAAAAAAATTTAAATGCACTTCAATGCACTCCAAACTCCACGTGATTCTATTCCAATCTGCAAATAATTTGTCCTTTTGTTGCAATTAAACTTAAAATTTGCCAAATTACGTGAAAAATAGTTGAAATAAATTTTGTAATAGATTTTTAACAGAAAAGCCGCACTTTCACTAAAAAATTAGTGCATGGTTGTACACAAAGTAAAGATTACAGTTAATAACTACGCATAACTTGATTAAATCAAAGGGAGCATGTCACACACACGTTATTTATACTTCACAAAATGATTTTCCCTCTTTCTATATCCTTCCTCCTGTGTAATTTAATTTTTGGACATATTCTTCAAAATAAAAGCAATTAAGCATAGCAAATATTATAAGGCGGACTAAATAAAAACTGGTATCATCTAATAATTAGTATATAATTTGCCCGCATAAAATAGTTTTTATTATGAATGGTGAATAATGAAGAAGAAGGTAGTAAAATTATTAAAAGGTTTACATCCCACGCTTTAAACACATCCACTACTCTGCACTCTTACAAACCCCGAATGATGCAAACTTGAATGAATGAGATTTTTTCTTATTCGGAATACCCATCAAAACCCATCTTCATATGCTACATTGTTTTATATGTTTGCCCGACATATAATACTCAAACTTTTTACTTTAGATCATGTACAATTCTTATGTAATAGAAAAAATTATCATCATACCGTCATCATCATATTCATCATCAATGGGATCTCTCTTGTTGGCTGTACAGAGATTATTAGATATTGAAGTTTTATGTGGAAGAGTGTGTGCTAGAAAAGATTCATTTATTCCCTTTTAAGCATTCTCGGCAAATAAGTAATTTAAAGTCCTTTTGAACAAAATGAAAAAAGGAAGAGCTTTGAGCATGTCAATTTCTCTCATGTTAAAGTCTTTATAGTGTGGTTTTGGTTCTAGTCGCTAGTAACTAGATAGAGGTTCGGTTATTCTTTCGTTTTAGGGGCTTCACTTTCCATGTAAAGGGTGATGATAGGCAATCGGTATTAATAATTTCGTATTTGTGTGCAATACGGACCGGGATGTAGAGAAGCGAGCTGACGAGGAGATAGAGAAAAATATTAAACAAAGTTCATATTTTGCTAGGAAGTACCACTCAAAGTCATGCTCATTCAACAAAATTCATAGCTTAAAGATGCACTAACAACCTATTTCACCAATCATAATAATAATTCTTTTTTCATCAATCGGCCTTCGTCTAACATTATTTTTACAGTTAACAACAAACTTGCTGTATATTTAATAAAGTGGCAAGTAAAATTCAAACGAGAAGGCATGTTATTTTATTAAGCAAAAGTATCTGGGGGAATCCGAAATTTAGTTAATGAAATCATTAGCGCAAACTGAACTGAGGGTTTTTAATTTCAAGAGATTTTTCAATTTTTTGAGTCAAACTCGGAATGGACTCTCCAATGAAATAAATGTTGTATTTGTGCTAAACATTTTTCAGAGAAGATTAAAAGAAGTTACGGCTGTTCGAGTGTTCTTCCAATCGAATCAGAAATTCGGAACCAATTTATATAGGTTGGAAAGGAAAAAAAATTGATGGACGAAGTAAAATTTAAACAACAGCCAACCCAGTACCCAGACTATAAATCCCGTCATGTTTGTAAACTTTTTATTAGCTTTACAATGGCTGACTCAAATTTGACAACAGAGAAGAGTTGTAAGTAAGTACTTTTTATTTGTCCTTAAAATAAGCCAAAGGAAATTCCAATTGTCAAAAACTCTTGTGCACAAAATAATAATGTCAGATTTCAATTAACCATCATTGCAACATTACATTTTTTACTGTGTTTTCGCAGCCTATGTATTTTTACATCACAAATTAAAAATGCTATTTGGCAAAACATTTTCTGTATGTATTATTATTTGTGACAATTATTGTCTGTACTGTACATTGAAAACAGTTTGTACATAAAATATTCTGTACTATTTCTTAACTAAATTGGCAGGTATATCTGATTTGCAATGATTTTATGTATACTAGTATTAAAATATTCACTTTTAAATTATAAACTCCTTTGGCTAGAGTAATATCATAAAGAACAAACGCTAACCATCCGAGGGAACATGATTTTACTTGCTCACATTAATAGCCATGATAATTATGAACATAATCTTTTAATCACGTACAATTCTTTTACTAGTTTGAACTAATTTTCGTGTATGAAAAGCATCAAAGAGCATAGGACCTTACTTTTTTTAGAAAATTTGTTTCATGGTACAAATAGTGCAAAAATTGCAGATATTGCAGATATAACGTAATTTTCCTATTTGATTTTCATCACAAACGGCATCAGTTTGGTGGTTTCGTTCGCAATTGAATCTTTGAAAAAAACCTCATACTAGTTGGATCAATATCTTTTCATCATTCTTTCAGAAGTATTACTGTAAATAGAACTTACTAAATGTAAAAGAGGGCAGCCTAAGCTTGTTGTTACACTTGTGAACTTAATTTGAAACTCCTAAAATTTCTCATCAAAGCTCTATCGGTTAGAACTTTTATTAAAATGTAATTATAAATAGAAATTTAGATTTGATTTTATAGTTAATTTTTTATTTAAAATTTATGTAAATTTATAAATGTGGACTTACATTATATCCATTATAGATTAGAACTTCTTTACATTTTATCCTATTCTATTCAAGTTTAATTTATCATACCCACGCTTTGATTTTAAACACATATCATTTTCTGCAAAAATCGTACTGGACGGACGGATGGTTGGTGAATAGAACTTTCATACGCCTACGCTTATAATACTCTGACAATTCACCGTTGAGTGTAAGCATCTTAAGTAAAAAATGCATGAGTAGGAAAAATCCCTTAAATTATAATAATTGAGCAATTGCACATGTCGACTTCTCATGACGATGACGCTCTTCTTTAGCCAGCACTTATGAATAATGCAAGTGGACTTGTAATAAACTGGTCTAAAATGTTCTTTGCATCATTATCATTGTGATAGTTTAAGGTGTAGGTGGTTTGTTTGTTGAAGCAACCTTGTACAGATATAATTTATCACTTTCACTTTTCTTCCATTTTCTCCTATTCGCAGTTTCAAACAGTGGCGTAATATAGCTGAGTATTTTAACTAATCGTAAATCATTTAGCATTATAAGGTACTCTGGATTTTTTTATCAAAAGTATGTTTTATAGCATAAAATTGAAAAAATGAGAAGTATATATAATCTTTGACGACACAAAAATTTCAAATTACCCCTGTTTAATTAATTTGCATAATAATTACCAAATTTTAATTAAATGAAGGTTTAACTATTATTTCGAAGCAAAATTTGTTTTGGTTAAAATAACAGTTCGTAGTTTACTGAAGTTATTACAACTACTGTAGATGAATGTTTAATTAAGCCAGAAATTAACAACTACTAATCAAAACTTTTGAAGTTTAAAAGCTCAATCCTTTTTCAGTAATATTATGAAGGAGTTATGTAATTAAATCATCATAAGCCAATTAACATTTCCTTTAGGCATTAAATCAATCTCTGTAAATCAACCTGGATCTAGAGGATTAACAAGAGTTTTCTTAATTAAAAGAAAGTCAAGCAAAATGTAATCTAATTTCCCATTCATTCATATATGGAGGGTTCTAGTAGTAACCGATCTCACCCTTCACCCTCGTGCTTGCCACTGCCAACCAAAAATGCCAACCTTCAGGAAATGAAAAGCTTAGAAAGAAATCTGCTAAGATTGTTATTGTACATCTTTCTAAATTTTTCAAGCCCAATCTAATCTGCTTTCTTTCAGGATGATTATATATACTTTGTGCAACCATCGGCCTATATCCCACTGTTTCAAGTAGGTATCTCTTTTTCAATCTCCTTTTCGTTCAACTTTCTGCTTCCCACTACTTTTACTATTAATATATCTTTACTACTAAATATGATTTCGTAACAAAAGTTTTCCCTTTGGCTCACTTTCACTTCTCTTCCTTTATAACATGGGTCGATAAAGTCACCTAGGTAACTATGAATGACGTTGAGAAAGCCGCTTGCTTCTTATACTAAATCTCCCCTATAATTTACTATATATCCATATCCCAGTTTGACTCTTGTTCTTGATACCACCGTTATACAGAGAATGGTTTCAGTATTTTAAAAGTTATAACAATCTATTTCTATTTCACATTCATATTTTTTATTTTAAAATGCCTTGAAATGAACTGTTGGTTTTATTTTGGTTTAATCTTATGAATGAAACGCGAATCCATTGATAATACTTTGCAGATGTATAATATTTATATATTATTATGTTTATAGAGATACTTGATCTGTTATTGCAAGTTTCGGTAATATCTTCTCGGTGCGGTGGACTCTGGCGGAATGCATTTCATTCAACTTTTAAAAATAACCATACAAAAATTGATTACTAGTAGCTTGCTTAAAACCAAATGCCTAATGTTTACTATTGCCCTTATATGTATTCCAATGTTCTAAAGTCATAAGTAATATTAACTGTTTTCTGACGATGCAAATACAGGTAGTTTTTTTTAATAATTTTAGGAATTTGAGTAAAACAAAATGGAATATTTTTATTATTTTTTCTATTTTCTACATTTATACCATCCCAATTTTTTATTTTACACGTGCTGTCGTGTCTTGCATACCCCCTTTTTGCTTTCCCTTGGATTAACTCTGCAATAATAATCCAAACATGAAAGCAACTGGGACTGGGACATAATATGTGCTTATCATTACTACACTATAACTCTAGAACTTTTAATACAAAGAACTAAAAGCACATCTGATTTATACCCAATTTTGGCTTCGTGTATATGTAGAACCACACTCATGCAATATGATTTTTCTGCAGAAAGTCTAGAAATAAGTAAAAGTGTGCGCCAACAGCGTCCTAAAAATTCCATCTTTTAGCAATTTTCCTGAAAAGAAAACGTGTCAGCATCAAACCAACAGCACAAATAGCAGCATACCTTTATTTTCTCCCATTAATCCTATTTCTCTTCACTAAAGTTGTATTATCAAGGATTCAAGGATGTTTCATAGGACTACAAGAGAAAACCTTTCAAAGTACTTTGGGAATGTAGAGCCAGCAAAAAGCTTATTTTGTCTCTAGTCCACATTTTAGTATTCATTGTGGAACAGTAATTTGCTTTAAACCTGTAACTAAATATAGATGCTTATATGCTTCTATTGCCATATGAAGTCGGTAATTATATTTACCTTTGAAGCCAACTTCCTCTTTCTCACCAGCGACATAAGAAGCACACGGACAGGCATTGAAAACCCTGTAATGAGCTAAAGACTATAAACTTTTGCTGGGACTACTCAACGTAGGACGGATGCTCTTCATATGACTTAAACTATGAACAACACTGTAGAATTGAATGGTTAAATCCGTTCTATTTTTTGTTGATTCTTCTTTCACCATTGCTTTCACGACCGCATTTATCTACACATTTGTGTAAGGTAGCGTTTTATAGCCTGCCCTAATACGAAATAAAATAGCTAAACCTAAAATAGCACCTAGTGCGTATATAACTTTAGTATAAAATAATTGTATGTACGTATGTCTATCCTGCTTTCTCCCACAACCTTTCTCCGCTGGAATAAACTCGGCCGTATAGAAAGCATGTAACGTGCTTTCGCGATTGTTATACTCTCCGCTGATATCAAGATACAACGATGAAAATGAAAAATCACTATTTTTACGTTGGATTTCCAAATTTATTCCATTCTTTCTTCTGTCGTGCTATTCGTAGTAACTTATAAACTGTTATAGTTCTAATTGTTTTATTTGATATTGATACTCTTCTTCATAAATCTGTTACTCTTCAAATTACTTTCTTCTAATAAAAATTTCAAAAATCTTGTAGCATAGTTAATTAAAAATTCCTATATTATGACAACAACGAATATTAATATCATGGTGCTTCTTTAACTCGCAATAATATTGTTAGAAAACATTTTCAATAGAGAATAGGGCAATTTGAAGTGCAATTTTATTGTGGTGCTATTACATAAATCTGAATTTAACTTTAGATAAAGAATTATAATTTCGTGATGTTGTAAAAGGAAAAGCTCAATAGGTTGATATCAACAGATTCATCAATATTATAAAGATTGCAATTGATAATAAAGGTTTAAATCAATTGCTTCAGAAATTAACACTTGTGGTAAACCATTGAACTACATAACTTGACAGCCAAATGTGATAAAGTTAAACCTTCAATTGATTGTTCGAAATATACGTAAAAGTAAGCGTGATTGTAACGGTGCTAAATAGACAATAGACTATTGTCAATAATATAATACTTGAATGCTTACATGGGGATTTTGTCAGTTAACTAATATCTTTTGTCTTCAAAGCTAGTCGAGTGTTGTCATTTTCATTGCCAAGATTTGTGCTACCAACCTTTGAAAGAGACTTTAACGGAAATTCAAGGAAAGATACAAGATAGGTAAGATTCTTAAAATAATAGAATGATTTCCATTCTTTTTACTTGCCTTATCACCGTTTCAAAATAAAGGCCTACTAATGGTAAATTATTAAAGCAATTCATTATGTCAAAAAACGTTTTGATTTCAGAAATGAGTGAATCAACGCCAAAAGCTAAAGTGAAAGTAATTAAAATTGTCAAAAAGGTCAATTTCTTTAAATTAAACATAAACCAACAAAATGCAAAGTTTTAACGATACCTTGTAACATTAATAATAAGAACGAGCCATTTAGTTGTGAAGATTCTAGACGTACTTGATAAATCTCAGCTTCAAACATACAGCTAACGCTTATAAAAATTTTTATTCTGCTTCAAAGCTTTGCTAGCGCAGCATTCCATTAGTTTCCGGTGAAAAGATGAGGATAAAAGAATTTTCCAAAGTGGAAAAATTGATTCACCGTAAAATGAATTGAAGAAAATAGTGAAATAGAAAATTGTCTATCGATTTAGAAAATCTTTGGCCAACTACCCTTCTATGTTAAAATACTTCCTCGTGTCGTGATTACATATTTTTTTACTATTTATACTACTCAACATACTCCTGTAATATGATATAGGTGTCGTTAATCGAGCAAAAGTTATAGTCACCAAATCTCGAGCAGAAATTTTCTCCAAATCGAAAAAAGTAGCAAAGCAAATAAAACTTACATTTCTGCATTGATTTCGAGGGTGTAAAATGCAGGTTGAAAAATGCTAACGATGTACAAGTCCAATTCTTCACCCGAGTTGTCTTTTCCTGATACCACATTTTTGCTAGAGGCTACTATTTTATGGTCTTATATATTGAGAACCTTCAGTATGAGTTTTTATCTTTTTGGTCAGCTTTAGAAAAATGGTTTGTCCAAAGGCTTTGCCATTGAATGGAAAATGTAAAGAAAGTAATGTCTTCCATTGCTTAAGGTAGTTTTGTTTCAATCAAAATCAACTTTGATTTTCTACTGTTTTAATGGCATATTTAAAACTAATTTTTATGGTTAGTTATTATTTGATTTTGTTTTTAATTTATTTATATATTCTGTTACTGATTAGGCAAGTTAAGTTCATTTTTGTATGGTTTAAAGTTTAGAGAAACTAATTTTTATCGTTGTGTGCATGTAATTTTGCAGTACAATTTAAGAAGACTTGGACTAGTGAAAATTCAGTGATGCCAAGCTATAGTGTGTCTGGCAAAACTATGTAACTAAAAGTTCATCACATACTGTTATTTTAGAAGGCTTAAATGTAAAAAAATTGAGGGATCGTCCTGAAGGACGTCTAAGAAATAAACCTAGATTTCAAAGTGGAAACAAGGCATATATTTTTTACATTTTGTGCTATAGAAAATTTACTACAGCGTAAAAAAATAAATGGAAAGTCACGAACAATACGATCACAATTTAATTAAACTGCATTCAATATCAACATCTAAGGTCATTAATTTGTCTGATGGCTGTAATCGAAAATTGAATATAATTTCAATACCCGTAAACACCCTAACTATGCAACATGTTAGATTCTATAATTGTACCACGGAAAAGGGTATGGGTATACATTTGTTTGAATTAACGGGAGTCTTATTGCATTAAAAAGTTATGTAGAAAGTTTCGAACAGAATATAGATTGACTTTTTTGATGAAAGAGTCCAACTCAGAAATAATGTCATTTACGGTGGTTCACTCTTTATTATTTTCTTTCATAGGCCTTCGTTCGGCTTTTGGTCTTTTGCATGATTATTGACCTACTTATTTTCATTAGAGATCAAATTGTGTTTAGGAAATAAGTTGCTGTTGCAGTCTATACATAGAATGTTCACAAAATTGAGTAAACCTATAGTACATGCATTTGTACATGTTTACTTTATTTATAAAATAAGCTGCATCAATTTCAAGAAATATGCTTTCTCCAACTCATAAAGACTTTTTACCCGAGCCACTAAAATTTCTTTCAAATGCTTCCTTAGTTTTCTACTCCCAGATGTTAAGACAATTCCAGTTGCAAAAGACTGGGAAGTACACAAAGTGACCTTGATAACTGTACTAAACAGCATCTTCTATTTCTATTCTTGTTGAAGGCTTTCTCCATTTTAACGTTATAGATCACATATAAATGTAAGTATAGGCAGTGCACGTACATTTTGGAAAATCCAAATCATTTGAAGCTCCAGCAATTCCAACGTCAAAGGTCTATGTTAAATGTAATTTACTTCTGCACATAACCGCTTACAACCAGACAATATTAAACATCCACAAATATTCTATTGGGGTTCTATTGAATTCTTGAACGTTTGATCCCGGCTTTATTTCAGTTTTGAATTAAATTAATTACTTACAATCAGATTCTATATTGCTATATCATTAGTTTTATTACGGTTAAACTTACAGTACTATTTTAAGATCGTGTCCTTTTTCTGACTTTCTCTTGCTACATCAAAACCTTATATCAGTTTACGATATGCAACTTTATAAAGTTCATATAAATCCTTAATTTCTGTTTTTGTGCATCTAACTACTTCATATACTTTTTTTGGTGTACGGTTAAAATGACGAAAGTCGTTTTATCCTTGTACTATTTTATCAGTTTCATGATATCAGTGAACCGCTTTTCAGTTGACCACTTTTATCAGTAATCATACTTACATTAGTCATAAGCGACGTTTTTCATTCAACCCTTTTTTATGTATATTTTTCATTGTCAAAAGATAAAGCCGATTTTTAATAGAATCAGAATAAGTGCACGTGCACATTGTATGCAAAGGCACACTGGTTTGGTCCCTAAATTATATTTTTATATATGTTTTGGAATTTGGTGTGTTGGATATCCAAAATAACGATGATAATAATGATAATAACAAACAACAAATGCATGCAAGCCAAAAAAAATTGTGAAAAATGGAGAAACGTTGCGTGTGAATCTTCTTTATTCTTCCATTTTATCTATTTTGCATGCAACAAGGAAAATATATACTATATTACTCATGGCACTGCAACGCTTTTACATTCTGGGGACCATTTTCACTTTGTTTCGTATCCAGATTCTATTATAGTATTAGTCAGACTTTCTCTTAGCTTAATAATTCAGTTTATATGAATCTTACAGAAGAAGCAGGGAAATTACAGACATGTTAGAGGCCACGGTCATTGTTATAAGTTTTGAAGGTTAGCACTCACTGTTTGACTGTTGCTAGATATTAACAGCGAATGTCTGGGATATGGAACACAATTCTCTGTCGTATCTGAAAGGATTGTAGGCTGTGGAATAGATAATAATGTTACAGATTATTACAGTAGCGATGTTGCCAAAATACTACGCTCGTCTTCCTAACGGGGTCTTTTTATTTTCGTTTACTGAAGCAGCTACTAAAAGCATCGTGATTTTGTAGACAATTTTGCGCATAAAGGCGAAGAAAAAAAATCCTAGTAAGTGGATTGCCAGGGATAAAACCTAGTCAACCTTTTAAATTTTGCCAAAATATTCATAAAACCATAATGAATTTTTGCTATCTAAAATTAAGTATCTTGACATTAGTTATGTAAGCATCTACGGTAGTTATCCACATGACGGGATGTCATTCAAAGAAAGCATCGAAAATGAAAAGAAAGTATCGCTGGAATAAGCAATTCCGTTAGTAGAAATGCAGAGTCATGTATTTTGCAGTTTAATTCTTCTGATTTGTAACCAACAAATACAGGAAGCTGATTTTCTTGCATTTCGTTTATTCTATCATCCATTGCGTTTAGTAGTAAGACCACAACTAGTTTTTGATAAGATTAAATAGTGCAAGAATTGTCCTTTTTATGAAATGCGGTACATGCTCCAATTTTATTTGCCTTGTTTACAATTTTGTGGTTAATATATACCTGGAAATATATTCTATCAGGAACATCCTTCAAGAAAAAGTTGTATTTGTTACGCAAAAAAAATGTTTATCCTTGCACATTTTCTTCAAGTTTGGGCATCAAATAATTTGTTAAACTTATATCCAATCTTTTAACTAAACTTTTTTCAATAAAATGAATAAGCCGTTATGATCGAGGTAAGTGAATTTTAACGGTTAAGCCGATTGCAAAAAGTGGTATTAGATCTTTGTGTCATTGCCATTTGACGGCTAATAGAAGTCTTATTGATAGGTGAGATATTATATCATTCAAGCATAAATCCTGCTTTTATGTTGACAAAGACCAAAAAATGAAATATTAAGTTTAGAAATATAACGCAAAAGTTTTCACATTGTAAATATCATGTTGCACATAGTATGTATGTATGTCAAACAAATTTAATCTCAACGGCATCAATATACTTATTTTCCCTCTTTTTGTGTATTGTTGGGTAAATTGACGTTTGATTTGACAGCAAAACTTCTTAACCAAAGTTGTTGTGATTCCACTGTACCTAGTAGAACAAAGTTCAAAGCGGAAGCAGCTAACTCGTGTCTGTACACACTATTAAACTACTCAAGTGGATAAGAAAATTGATGAAACCAAACCGGATATTAATTCGGTTTCCACTTCCATGCACAACTCTCCAATAACAATCCTTCTGTTCCAATAAGAAGCTATGTTCATTCGCCAATGTATTTACGCCTTCCTACAACCTTCAAAAAGGTCCTTGTTTATATGTGAACCATCATATTACGATTATAGACAATGCAGATATTTTCAGAATTTGGCTTTAATATACTGAACAGTTGTTTTCCAAAATTACTATAATACAAGTTGTTATTTTCGTGTGTAGTAAAATTTTCCAAATAGAAAAAGGTTGAAAAGATTGTGCGGGTAGTTGTAATCGTTGTTGACAAGTCACAAACGCTGACTTTTTCAGAGCTCTTCCGGCATCTAGTATTATTAAAATGCGGTTGTTGTGCAAGTGTGCTTGAGTTCCCGTCATTTGCATGTCTAAAATCCTTTGATAGAAGTTTTAGGTGCTTCATATGGTATCTAGGTACTTGGATTTTGGACTTTTAAAAATCAGGATATACTTGGCAAAATTGGTAATGTTTTTTTTGTTTATTTCAGGTTCATCCATGAGACAGCTAAGGACGGAAGAACGACAGTTTATCTTTCGGAATTTTTCATTATTTTTTAATGCGGATGGCAAACTAACAAAAATCTATTTTTGAATTTGAGAAGATTTAAAACGCAAACTTTGGAATTTATGTGATTTATATCAACCAGCAACAGCAACAAATCGAAATCAATATATCAGCTATTAAGTACCAGATTGTCGTAAACATAATCATTGAACACAACACAGCTTTAGTGATTTTGTGTAGACCTATTAAAAGAAATAATACGATTAAGTATGATCATATCAATGTTCAATAAAATACAATAATATAAAAAGTGAATAACTTAATTTTTGTTCCGAACCTAGTGTTCTTAACTATACAACGAATTGATAGCTTATATAATATATATATATATAAATAGCCTATACGATTAACCAAAAATGTGTATAAATATCCTACATAGAAAGGAAACAATGAAACAAAAAGATATGATGAACAAAGAGAAATAATCTCATTGTTCTTATTAATCGTAAAAAGAAACAAATATAAATGCAATATCCACATGCCCATTGCCGTGTTTTATTCATCCTCCTACAAGAATCAATAAGCAAGTAGTGTTTGCTTACTTGTTAGCAAGTAATTTATATAAAACACTTTGAGCCAACAACAGCGGTGGAGCGGACTCCGAACTGCCATCATCCACCTTCTTTCACTTCTCCCACACAAACACACCTTCATAATAGGAGCTCTACAAACTCGCAAAATCTTTCGCGCATTTTCCCATTATTATACATTTTCCTTTCTCCACCAAAAAAGAAAGCTGAAAGAATAGAGCAGAGCGTCTTTCCACCATCGTCGTCATCATTACCATATTCATTGGTGCTTAGCCGATTTCCAGAATAGGAAGACAAATGCAGAATTGCTACGTATGCTACGTACCTAGTTCCAACTTCAACTATATTCCGCCGGAGGAAAGTAGCATTTTCCTACAATCAACAGAAACGCTTGAGCTGATACTTTAGCCCTGCTCTTATCGCTTTTACCAGAAAAAAACATTTTCAAGAGTTTTTTGTGCTATATCAATTTGTGCATGCTTTCCGTATAGAGGGAAAAGAAAGGAGAAGGGAAAGAGCAGCAGGAACGATAGAGGAATGGCAAAGAGAAAAATCATTTTAAGTAAGGAACCACCACCATCAACTGCAGTTACTCTGCAAGTGGTTGAGCAGGAAGAAGGAAAACACGGAGACCTCCTCTCTCCCTTATTCTGATGATGGCCCTGTGAGCGAACATTACTCGCTTGTTTTGTGTCCGTGTGTGGTTTATAAATATTATTTATATTGTTCCGGGAAAGTGGAATTTTACTACAAAACACTATTCAGGAATAATTTAGTACGAAAAAGGGCTCTTTTTATGATTTCGGTTGCATGTTTATCACAGCATCATCCGAGTTTTCATTCAGGTTATTTTGTTATTGTTGTTGGTGAAGTCGAGGAGCAGGACTCCGATGAAAGCACTTAATGGACAAACCAACTCTGGATCTAGTCTTTCTCTTGCTGTGAAATTCATAAATGGAATTTCATAAATATAAAATATACATAAATTGAAATTTTTTGGTGCTATTTTCTTAAAAACATACTACTCCTTTCAACAAAGAGACAGGAGAAAACCCCTTCTGGGTTTTCATCAGTTCTAGTGAAAGCAAAACTAATAAAAAAAGTTGAGTTTCTCCAAGGCAGTGGATTTGTGGATGAGATTTCGTATTTGAATGAAGCTTGAACACACGTGTTTGTTGAATACGTATATTTAAAAGCTGAAACGGTCCTATTTTTTATACTTGCAAAAATTTTTGGAATAATTTAATTTCGCTCTGCATATTTTTCTTATTAAATAAAAGTGCTGGTGGCAAATGGAGGGCTAAAAATGCAAATTTTTTCAAGGAGAAAGTAAAGACAAGAACAATAAGGGAAACAATAAAGGATCTTCCTATCAAAACATAATTAAATGTGGACAACTTTTAATTTTATTGTTGTTAATTTTAATTGCAAAGAAATCTGCTTTTTTAAATTTAGACTTTAAAATTTACAAATTGAAATCTTTTGTACTAAAGCGTGTCTTCGTAAATTAAAATTAGCATCTGTATTGAAGTGAAGTCAGTAGGTTTTGCTACAAAGTCGGGAGCTTGTCTAGTTGCAAGTTAATTTATTCGGTGCTGGACGCCTAGTAAAAACCGTTTTTATATATCATGCCTGAACAAAGCAATGACTACCGCGTGGTTGTCTTTGGAGCTGGTGGGGTGGGAAAGAGTAGTCTTGTTCTCAGATTTGTCAAAGGAACGTTTAGAGAGGCGTACATACCTACAATTGAGGATACGTATCGACAGGTAAGCCTAGAATGCGACTTTTTTCTAACCGAATGGTAAGCGTTTTACTTTCAAAAATGCTTATTTACTTGCCAATGTACTTTTCAAAACTGATAACTCCAGATCGTAAACTATGCGTTAAATAAATGTCGTTAATGACGAACTTTTACTTGACACTAAGAATACATAGCATAATTTAAGCTTGATTAAAGTATATTTCCATCTTTGGTTGGATATATGTATTTTGAATTGATTTTAATCAACAACGATAAAGGTACATCCTACAATCCAATAATAATATGTTGATGTTCTTCTTAATATTCGTTATGATTTTACTAGGTACTACCTATATGTTGCCTATATGTTGCTTTGCTAAAAACCCTCTGTAGTTCTAAAACTAGAAAACAACATCGGTTTTCGCTATTCATGCATTAATATTCAACATGTTGATTGAGCTGTAAAATTTGTAAAATTTTACAAAATGTCAATTTCAAATAATTTAGTAACATTGGGTTTCATTTTGCGCTGAATTAATTTTTGTAATTTTTAATTCATTTTCAAACTTGCAATAATTACTTAGTGTTTCACAAAACCTAAGCTGGACTTAAAGATATATAATGTAGTTTCTTTTGCAAATAGTAATATTACTAGAAAATGGAGATAAATTCTATAAATACGCTTGAGAATTTCAAGTAATAAGATTTTCAATTTGGCATATAAATTCTAGGAAATGCAAAATTGATTGTTGTTTATCTTGTCTCAGAAGGATTAAATTAATTTCTGATAATAGGTTGTCGAGACGAGAATAAGTAGAATCTTTAATTTAGTTTCTTTGAACACCTACATATACATGTTATCTTCTTCATCTTCACCAGTGAACTTTCTCTGCTTGACAAGCACAAGGATCCTCTTAAACCCTAATGACATGAAGCGTAAAACCTTGAAGATTTTTTCGTTTCCCGCATTCTTAAACCAAGGCTTTTCGACCTTCTCTACTATTCTCTTCGTAAAAGGATGGGTATAGGTATATATGGTGCCAAATTATCTGTCTTTCAAATACCTACCTATGTAAGATCGGGAAAGGTGTTTTAAAGCTTAACAGAAATCTCTTTTTCATGTCTTTCAATAAATTGTTTATTAGCAAATAAGCCCTTTTACCTGTAAACGTTAGGCTGATTGAATGACAATAGCTAATGATATCTGGTCTGGTGTTATTATAACCCTTTTTAATTACATATGGCAATGTATTTCATTTTATTTCGTGCATATAACCTGCGGAAATAATGTTTGTTGCTTTATTAAGTATTTAATCTGTGAATTCCCATTCGCATGTACTTTACAGTCGCAAAGTGGTCCATAAACTTGAATTTATACTCGTTTTGCGTCTTTCCAGGTAATCAGTTGCAATAAAAATGTTTGCACACTTCAGATCACGGATACAACGGGTTCCCACCAGTTTCCTGCAATGCAGCGACTTTCAATTACCAAAGGTAAGCGGAAACATTACCTTTCACCTATGTCATATAAGTGTACTTATACAAAAATAATCAACAACATCCATAAGCAATACGTGCAATGAATGATTGAATGGTGGTATGGCGTAGAGCTGTGGTAGTCGTGGTGGAAGAGAAGGATCAATCAAAAGATTCAATGAATAATGCTTGCTTTTCAACTTTTACGTCTGAGCTCAAATTGAAAAGATTTCCAGGAAAATTAGTTTTAGAATGAAAAGTGAGCATGTTTATTTATTTATTAGAACGTGTTATAGGAAAGTGGAAAGGAAAGTTTTTTTAGTAAATGAAATGACACTATTGCTAGCATAAAGTATCAAATAAAAAAGTTGAAATATCTTTGAAGACATTTTATTTCATAGAATTAGAGCTTGCCTTTGAAATTGATAGAATTCCATCAAATTACTTTAGATTCAAAACTGCCTATACTTTTAACTTTTACCTTTAGATCTTCTGGTATTGATGCCTTTTAGGTAACTCTGAAAGTCTATCGGCATTATTTATCCCATAGTCTAAATTACTTTTTAAACTTCCGAAAAGCTTTTGCTATTGAGAGAAGCAGTTTGTTATTGCGTGAAGGTAAGTTTCATAAATCGACAATGTGTTATTTTAGGATCCATGTAATGTACAAAATGTAATATTACAAAAGTCACATTATAATATCATCATTATAATTCTTAAAATTAGAATTCGTGGTACTAATGTTAAGAACGATAGACGTTTTTAAAGCAATACCATGCAAGCGTTTTTAATGGCAATGTGGAGGGTAATAATAAAAGTTGAATCAGAGTTTATAGCTTTTTCAGAAGTACCACTTTCATAATGTGCTTATTTTAGCGTGGGAATTTGTTAATGTTTGTGTTTCTCTGAACAGGTCATGCCTTCATTCTTGTGTACTCAGTGACGTCAAGGCAAAGCTTAGAGGAACTGAAGCCCATGTGGGAAATGATCCGTTCCATCAAGGGTGATCTTACTGATATCCCTGTCATTCTCGTTGGAAACAAATGTGATGAAACTGAAAACCGGGAAGTAGTTCAGGTAAGTGAAACCGTGAAAATTCGTTTTCCAAAAAACCTTTCAAATAATACGAAATGGATTTTACCGGATCCATTCATGTATATTTTCTATCCTAATTCCTTCCTCATTCATTTTTTCATTATTTATTTATTATTACCATTCACTGAAAACCCGAACGGAAGTGACAGGTTACTTATATTTGAAATGAAACGTCGAGTAAAGGCGTATATGAAGAGGTAATCCGGGGATTCAATTCACACCAGTTTCTTCTCTTTCTTTCCTACTCTATTAAAGTTTTCATTTTAGTGGGCTGACTGACTAAGTAAAAATGAGAGAAAGACCACATTTCTCGATTTTATGATAATCCTTTCCTTCTACGTTGCTGATGATGTGAAAATATTATGCATGCACACACATTTCTCATTCACTCTCGAACTTCCTCTGCTTTATTTTAAAACCTTGATCCGGAGAAAGCTTTACAAATTCCCACCATCATATTCTTGCAAACATATAAAACCCTAGAGAATGTGAAATGAATAAAAACGGAAAGCGAATTCTTTTGCCATAGCCGCCTTTTTTTTAGAAAGAGGCTTAAAGGTTTTAAACAACGCAAAAGCAAACACAACTGATTTTATTTTTACCAAACCCTAGAATACATACATCTGTATATGAAATCCAGGAAACAATACAATTAAAGCATTATAAAATGAAGGATGCTTGTGGTAAAATGTTAAAAATCCTATTTTATTGTTTGAAAGCTACTTTTACTTTTCTAAAATATTCTACACATGAAAACTTTTTGAAAAATCTCAATGTTTCAACTAAACTTTGATAAGCAAAAGGTAAGCACTGTTTTCAGCATCGACGTAATTTAGTGTGGTTTTACGTGAAATTGTTGTTAGTTCCTCTCTTATAAGTTATAGTTTTATATCGCTTTGATTACAATATAATGTATTAGTTCATGATTTTAGATAGTGGAAAGGGATTGGATGCTGTTGCATGTTAAACTTTCCTATCCTTTTGACTATTTGTCTTTATACCATTAGTCATAATAGTTTCTATATTTACCTGAGTCAACCACGGTCTTGTACAATTTTGCAATTAAAAGAATTGTTGTCAAAATTTTTTGTGAATACTCATTTCTATATAATCTTGTAGTTGTAGAGGTGATGATAATGACAAAAGTCGTCAAAAGATGCTTCCCAGTTATCGTTTTGTTTGTGGCTCAATGGAATGATGACCTTTAACGAGTATATATCAAAGACTACGTATCTACAAGGTTTTACCTTGTTAGGTGAAGGCGTTGATGAAGAAAAAGGCTTTGTTCTAGTCAGCACTTCATTACCAGCAGGCTCCTTTGCTTGCCAAGGAAAGGAAAACAATTTTTCACACAAAGTAAGAAAAATACGAGCTGTAGTATGTAGCCCCATACACATATGCTGCATAAGTTTATGCAAGGAACTTTCTCTTCGTTGATGATGATAAATGAACGCACTGCTTGATAAAGGTGTCTCACATGTTTAGTTTTCCGTTTCATCTAAACTTTCTCAGTGTTCGTGCGGATCAGGCATTGACTCAAGAGGGAATCCCTAACTTTCCCAGCATACGCTCTTTGATCTTATTGACCTAAATGTAAATTAGTTTACATCAGCGTGCTTTCTGTTTATTTGATTCACGCCTTATGTTTCATCATGATGTAGTTTCATTACATGAACAGTTTGACAAAAAACAGTTTGAAATTATGACGCTTTTCATACGAATATAAAATTATCTAAATCCTTTTTTAATGTATTGATGGTTCTTGAAGCAAAATGTTAGGTGTCTGGGATTTTAATTCAATCTTTCATACACAATCTTATTATTTAAATTTTAACTTCATGCTGTGTCGTTACGTGTTAATTGTGACTTTCACCTTATTATTAACTTTAATTAAATACCCTATATTCAGGTGAACCAAATATTTATTTTAAAAAAACAGATATGAAGATTATTTAAATTAGTCTTAAACGCCTTGGAGGTGTCCTCATGGCTCTTTGCTGCAAGTATAATATATTCTGCCCTCATCCATGCAGCTTTTTCCGCCAACGCAAAAACATTTGTATACTATAATACTATACCATCATTTTGTAGACTTTGTACCGTACTTATACATAATGTAGTTAATGTAGCTCCAACATCTATTTTCTTTAAGACGTTTTTATAGTATAAAGTTTATTAATGTCTTCTAGTCTCACTTTCTTTATTTTGCTAATCCTGTAAATGTAATAATGCAGATAGGCCCTTTTCAGTTTTCTTTCATTTTATACTCAGAGAGTACTGCAAAAATCATGTGCTTTGTAGACTGCTGACTTTCTATTCCAAGGAAAAGGTGACCCTGAAATGTTCACCCAGTGATATACATTCGGAGTGAAAGTGTGTATCTTGTCCTATGCTTGATAATAAGAGCCTGGTGTTCTAAAATGTATGAAGTGATATAGCGGGTATTATTACTAGAATACAGTACAGATGCACAAGTCCTTATCGTAGTCGCAGTTTATTTCTCTTACCCGCACATACCTATATTCATTCCTTCACTCATTCTGTACTACCCTAGAGAATATATATTATCTTGAGTTGCCCATTTTATAAATGAAAGTATATTCCTGCTAAGGGAAAGACCTTCACCCATAAGGATGTGTACTTTGGGTTTTTCATACACATTCATAGTTATTAACAAGATCCAAATTTAATATACTTATTCACTAACTTAACGATTGCGTTATTTATTGTCACAAGTCATCCTTGCAGAAGAAAATATAAACATTTCTACTAATCTACAAGGTATCTGCAAATGACTCCTTCCTGCCAAAGAAATCATAAATTTTCGGAATAGTAAACAAAAATGTAACTTTGAATGGGTTATATAAAGAAATTACAAACAAATTCTTTCTCAACCATTTACAGAGACACTCCCTACATCCACAACAACAATCTAATGGAATTTTGACTAAAAGTATCAAAAATCAGTTTGATTGTCCTCATTATAGTTATAAGTTATGGTGCATCTCATATTCTCATGCCACATCATTATTTCTTCACGATCCCGTTTCCGAAGCTGGGGTTTTCTATTTTCATTTCATTTCACATTTTCCATGAAAAAAGGTTTGGAGTCTAGTTCAAGTATAAGTTTGATAATGTAATGAAAGAATGCACTCTGGCCTTACAATTTTACTGTTTTTTACAAAATCTATAGCCACGCTTTGACTAGTGAAATTTGGTTCGTGCGAGTCGGTTCAGGATTATATTCTTTATACGCCATTCTCTTACGCAATAAACTGTGGAGAGTGAACGGGTTAAAATGTGAAAGGCCAAAGTATAAATTCCCGGAATTTTATCAATTTATGTGGTGGTAACGTTCTTTCTAGGATAAATGGTTTCCTAAGCATGATTTATTTTATTTTTTCACTAACTTTTTTCATAGCATTATTGTAAAAATACACACGACATACAAATAATTTTTTAACTAATTTTTAGAAGTTTATATAATTTTCTCATAATTTTTTTCTATTTTCAAATAGGTCAATCGTAATTTTGCATTCTCCAAAGTACGTCATTGAGTATTTGAATAAGTTCCTGTTTCTTTCTACACAAAGAAGCAATTTTTTTAAACGTATTATTTTTATTTTTATATACCTTCCAATCTTCTTATACTAATGATAATAATGCGAGCAAGAGCAAAGTACAAATCTTAGAAATGTCTTTTGTACTTTGTTTGATGTACGAATTACATCTATTCATATTTCGGCTTTGTCTGTCTTACCAAAAAGAATTTCTGTCGTCCTTTTGAAGTAACAAATACTCACGATGATCAAAAATCACGATTCAGTCTTGCTTTGTTTTGTTCTTTGTTCCTTATCATCATTCCTAATTATAAAACTGTTATTTTTTAAAATTACAATAGCGTTAGTTGAAAGCAACTTTATTATACGTTCTTATGTACATATTTATTTTTTCATTAGTTAATCTATTTACGTAACCAGAAAGGTCCCAGACTAAAAATAACCGTCATTTACGATTTCATCTTTTCAAATAATGCAACGGAAAATGCGTCAATGATGTCATGATAAAAATATACATGTGTGATGTGCATAAAATAATTCACAAGCCTAGTTATTCGCTGGCCAGAACAGGGTGTACGTCAAAATGCTCTGTCGGTAACAATTATCTCCTCTCCATTTACGTTTATTGCTGACTTCATCGCAGAGAATATGTATAAAATTATTCAATGACTTCATCGCAGTGAAAGCGGAATCTCTCTAGAAAGAGCTTCTTATCATATTTTAGTAAACTAGGGTAGGTATGAAACATGGGAAAAGCCTTGTATGTCTCATTTTAATGAATCTATACTACATATATGACGCTACAAGCAATAAAATTCAAATGAGTTTGCAAAAATGCCAGATTGATTCATTCTATTGCAAAATAGTTTTATACAGAATTTAGAAATTTATGCTATAAATTAGCAAATGATTTAACAAATTCAAGAAAGTCTTTCATTTGATCAAAAAGACTAGATTCTGTTTGTACTTACGATGTGTGTTAATTAGCAGCTCTTTTGATATTTTCCCAATAGAATCATGAAAAATCTGAGAGGTCAAAATTCTGGAAGTTGATTGGATAAAAATATTTTTGAAACTTGAAAGCATATCGGATGTGAAAGTGTCCTTGTGGGTAGCCAGTGTAGGGAGAGAAACTACTGTTACGTATTTCATCTCAGATTTCTGGTAATAAATACTGAAGAAAAAGGAGTGTCATACTGCAGATGACGTCAATTGCAAAATATTGGGCACTCGGCATTTGTAAGACTAATAATATGCGTAGGTTAATCTAGTGTAAGTGTATAAAAAAATTTCGACAATTGTATGTACACTTACGCTATGATATACTGAATGAAGCAGGAAAATGATGTACTTGTCGTAGTAGAGTTATTGATGGTGTCATGGTCATAGCTTTCATAAATTTTCAGAAAATCTAACAAGTGGAATTTATATTGGAAACGAGTGGTTAAAAATGCGAATAGCAATAAAAATTGCTGTTAGAATTTCAAGAAAATCATTGCTTCATGAAATATAAAAAGGCAAAACAGCATAAACGCTTAAGCGATCTAAGAAGCAAATTCCGTCAATGAAAATAAAACTAAGAAATAGCGAGACATCAACTTAATTTTGTATTCTTAATGCAAAAGTCTAATCGGAGTCATTTGACCATCCTGCAACTGTTACATAAAATATACAACTGAATATCTATGTAGTTTCTCGCCCCGTTCCTCTAGTACAATTTGATCTGATTGATGTGTTATATCATGATTAATGCACACATAATATCAAGTAAGCTTAAGATGCTGGATATTGCTTCCGACAGGTACAACTCAAAGAGATTCAAAAGTCAGATTTTGTAAACCTTGCTAGAATCATGTAAATCTATATGGTAAGTAACAGGCACCAAAGGGGCAAAATATGCATTCTCAAATCTGCAATAGAACGTGCGAATGAATTCACTTTAGAAAAAAAACTTAAGTGAGATTAAAAAAGTTTGAAAACAAAGTGCCTCTGACTTTTACCAGAAGCACAACTAGAAATGAAGTGGATTTATAAAGGAAATGAAGCACACAAAGTACATTCATAGATGTTTTCCGACTTTTTCCCTAAACTTTTTCCACAAAAAAAAAGTAAAACGGAATTTAATGTATGTTGTTGACCATGAGCTAAATTTTCTTGGCTGAGTTCCATAATGTGTAAGTTTAAGTGACAAAAACTCAAAACATGACCAACGCAGAATTGAACTGCTTGCTTTCTTGTTGTTAGACAAAGTTGATCTGTAGTAAATCGGGAAAAGGGTAGTTGTATTATTCAAGATCATAGAACTTATAGAAACTTGCCGGTTGATAGTATATGGAAGCTTTCTTTGTTGATGGCTCCATTCCATGATAATATGTCTGGCATTGTGCAAGGCTAACACAAGTTTTTTAAAATGTATGCTATTCTGACCGATTTATCTACTGGAAAATTTTGTGAGGATGTAGATGGTCATATTTTCGTTTTTGTGCCAAGAATTAAAAATGTATGAAATGGAGAAACAAAAAATAATCAAGTTGCCCCGTACAGATGTAAAAGCAATATATCTTTGCTAAATAAGGTGAATAAAACTGAGTTTCGTGCGTATTATTCCCTTGAAGCGCTCACAGCTCATACATTGATTTAATATTTACAACAAACTCTGTATTTTTTTACTAAAAATGTAAAGCAAGATATTTCAAGGTACATGAAAGGCGTTGAGAAAAATTTATATCAAAAGTGTTTAGCGTTATTCAGAAAATCCTATCAAATATAATTTTGTATTCTGCCAAAGGCGAAGGGGAACCGCTGACATTTGCAGTTATATTGTTGCTGCTTCGTGCACAATACTTTGTCCAACGCTGTTTGCATGTAAGCATGTTTATTTATGTATTTATAAAAGATTCACTTTACATGAAAAGTGAAAGCTGAGTAATTTTAAGTATAAAAGACTACACACATTACACAATGCGATGATTGCTTAAACTTTAGTTTGAGTTGAGAATGTTTTCAGGAAAGGTGCAAAGGGTGGTGGATAAGATCTAATTTAGTAGGACTGATAGAAAGTGACGGTAAAATGAGCTTTTTACCCTTACAGTCTTATAAAAACTTACAACAAATTGCTTTGAATATAGCTTTGGCATATTTTCAAGGGTAAAAAAGCAGTTAGCGTGAGAATTGTCGATTGATTTTAGCTATCCATTTTCCTAAACGTCTGTATATCCACCATCGTAAAGGTTTATTTAGTACTCCTCTATGTAAAAATGAATGGCAATTAATTTTAATGTAAAATGAAAGTGTAAGCTCTGAAAACACACGTCATACATCTTTCTAGGATTACCTATTCACTTCACTCTTTCGCCTATACACCCCGCCACTCTCCTAAGCGGATGAAACTCCTGTAAAACTCTAAACCAACTTCATTTATGCATACTAGAAAGCGTTATTTTAATCTAATTACTAAACCGTATGTCACGCTCCAGTTAGCTGATGTGTTTTTCTTCCTCCTCTTCTTATGTCATTCATGTTTCGAAGATGAGGTAAAACGACGTTGATGCTGATCCTGTTTGTTATTCACAGTGCATACCAACTTTGTGGTTTTCGCATAAACCTCACTCGGCTTCTTTGAACCGTATTTGGTCATTCTCATTTTCCCTTGTTTGAGTTTTTCAATTAACTATTAAAAAGGGAAATGAATCATTTACATAAATATAATAGTTAAGTCGAAAGAGAAAGAAAACAAACTGAAAACTTTCTTTTGAACAAGTGAATTTTCTTATCGAGGGCTAAAGTTTTACTTGGATTATGCTTATACATCTTTTGTTTTCTCTTGACTTTAAAATTTTTTAAATACCATTAAATTAAAACAATCCAAAAAATAGTAAATTAATGATTTCCAAATTAGATACATTTTCCAATGTACAAAATTTCAACACAAAATAAAACATAAACATAAAACACATAATTTTTCAGTAATATTTTAATAAATTTAAAATTTTTGTTCAAGGTCTTTTTGCAAACAAGCTTTCATCTGTATTTGTCATTTGAGATTGGAGCAATGAAGGTTACGAAAAATTACTTTTCATTTTGTTCTTTTAGGAAAATTGCGCGCTAGATAATAAAAATTTTGAGAGGTTGATCAAATAAAATAAAAAATTTTAGATGAAAAGACTGTTCAGAGAATTTAAAAAAATATTTGAAAGGTTTCAGTTGAAAAATTAGCTGAACTCCAAAATAAACATTGCGGAGGTGGACATTAAATGGTTCTCAATTTGCTCCTTTACGCTGCTGAAAAATGATGTACAAAAATGACAAAATTGGTTTCCTTGTAGAAAAAACAAAGACATAAATTAACAAGTTGAGAACTTTTGCCAAAACCATGTATTTCATTTCCATAAGCTTATACTAGTACCTATTTTCACGTTTCATCCCTTAATGCAACAAAGGTTGTATGTAAATGAAATCATGCAGTATTTATTGAAAATCATTTTCAATATGTCACCAATTTATTTCTAGTACAATAAAAGACCAGAACAGACTCACTTAGGAAAGGTTTGATTTTCTGTCAGCCAGGTCACCCTCGCACAAGTGAATTGTCAAAACAAAAATAATGAAAACGTTGTCACTTTTGTTACTAGTTGGTGGAGAGTTCTGTGAAGCAAATTTGCTTAGGTAAATGCAGTTTTCCAGTAAAAAAACTAGTTTTGGTCATGAACTAGATAATTAAATTGGGCTGCATTTAATATACGCTTCACTTATCGGTATTCCCAAAGAGTAAAAAGATATTACGATGGGAGACATAAATAGAAGAATAGAGAAAAATCAGATTAAATGGTGCAGCTTACGGGACCTATAGCTGTACTCGTACTACAATATGATAATATGAAATACATTCCAAGCAACAAAAGGATGTCTATATAACTGACATTTTCCGAATCCTTGATCATAGACAAATGAATAAAGGTTGTTTGTGCGTACGCAATTGTAATTAGTATTTAATTATATAAAAAGCATCCAAGGAAAAATATATGTTCTTGCTTGAAATATTCATTGCTACTTAAAAATGTATTTAGGCTTTCTAGACAGTTACCACAATTTGAAATTTGGCCATCTCATGCCTTTCTTTGAGAAACAAGTTCGCAGCAGCCCAGATCTTGTCTTGCCAGACAGTCTGAAGGAAAGGTACGTCTGACATGTTCCACTAAAAAGAGTAATGGAGCCTTTCTACTTGATCGAAGTTGAATTGGTGGTAGTAGCGAAATAGTATCTTTGAAGATGGGAAACAATGAGTATGAGAGTATGAGCTTAAATATTTAATAAGAATCATCCATTGCAACGGATTCCAAAGACTTTGCTGTCTATCTTCATAATTGAGTTTTTAGAAACAAAATCGTAGCATTTGTAACTTGGCTAGTGTGTAAATAATACTACTCTTGTGAAATGTCTTAATTCAAACACCAAAGAGTAAGTTGGGTAATATTCACATCCATTATTTCTTGCCTTTGCGCATCCAGTTAAAGTATTCTATAAATTATTCAATCTAATGAAGATGCATAAGATATGTGCAATTTTTAATTGAAATATTCAGATAAAGAAACTAAAAGCTTAGGTCGGGTCACAAATTTAAAACTAGACTAAAATTACATGATAGAAACTTATTTCTTTCTATACTATACTTTACTACTTCATTTTATGGTAGTAAAGTATTGATTTTAAGAATCCACTTTCACCGTTTGCACACACGACTGTTCAAATATGAGATGTAAACCTTTTTGATTTTTTGGTATTCTAGAAAAGGGCATGGCACTTTGGGGATCCTTGTCAATTGGGAAAACTGTTAAACAACCTCTTCTCCGTCGTTCTTCATTTCCTTAGAAAATTGTTCAACTATTTCTTGACAATAAACCCATTCTGTTTTCAAAGGATTCCCCATTCGTGCATTCAGTTCTAAGAACTTTGAAATCATATACAGTATATCTGTAAGTGTGCAGAAAAATATAATTTTTGGTTTCGAGAAAACTATTTTGTGGGATGGAGCAAGATGACATTGACTGATCTTCAGTGATTCTATTTGAAGTCTCATAAAGTTGACTAGAAGTGTGAAGCAAGCACACAGCTCTTTTGACAAACTTAAATGTGTATATTTAAGAAAGTCTATACGAGTGAAGAGAAATGCGAAGACGATGATGGCAATGATAAATAAATTCTGTTAAGAGAAAGTCAGAGTTCTCCAAATAACAATAAGTACATATATTTACAAATAGATATATCAGTTTCGGTTTGCTAAAGCCAAAATATAAATTTTTAATATGTCTGAGATGAGATCATATATCTAACAATAAAGTGTATTTTTAACGAATTTTATATGACGATTTGACAAGACAAAAACCTTAATATGTCCATCATTTAACCGATCCACAAACTTTTCCCTGGAAAAACTATAGAAAAAACGAAAGTCTTGGTAATCAAAAATGAAACCTTTCTTAATTTTATTTATTTGCAGAAAGAAGGAGAGGCAGCCGCACGAATGTGGGTGTGTAACTTTATTGAAACATCAGCCAAAACTAATCACAATGTGCAGGAGCTCTTCCAGGAACTACTGACGCTGGAGAAAAACCGAAATATGAGTTTGCAGCTAGACTCAAAAGGCTCTTCAAAAACTGCTACGAAAAAAGTTAAAGAAAAGTGTTCACTAGTTTGATTCCCCACTTCTGCGAGAGTTTTATTGTAACCCCATTCTTTTTAAAATATACAATAAGTATTTAAGGCATTAAGAAATAATTTGTAAACAGTTACGATATACAAATTAAATACTAACACGACAGACAAACAGAAAAAGCAATTTATAAATTTACTTGTTGTTTATACTATTAAAGAGTATACAAACTATTGTTTTACTACATATTATTTGTACTTTCACTATGTATAAGGTTATGCTTAAATTCTTTGCAGGTAAAACATTGTTAAACACCGTTGTTATTACAAATCTAACAATCTACATGATAAGACAATATTTCATTGAATTTGTAATAATAACGAGAAAACATACGGATAAAACTTTAACAAACATTTATTGGTCATTATTTTAAAGCACACTGACCCTTACGTACCAACTATATATTGCATGTGTTGTCAAAATTGAACAGTTTTCTATACTGTAAAAAAGTACAATTTACTCTATTTTCCAGCAAGCTTAGAATAGACGAATAAGGTTCGCAAACACGTATAGGTACCTATTTAAATACCTTTGGCTTCCTTTTAAAGGTATAGATGGTTGGTAGTGGACATCTCACACAAAATCAACAATATCATACAAACAGTGTCGTCAATAATATCATTAAACTGTATGCGTTTTCTCTCCTGAATGCTTGTAGTGATGCGCATCAGTCTCTGTTGAAACAAAGTTACCTAAAACCGATATCAAACTATTCAATAGAATTAAAGTTCTAGTTCATAAGGATTAGTTTTGTTTGAAACTATTTAATTTTGTAACCATATTTATAGCTAAACGATGATGATCTGACAAGAAAATTGTATTCAAAACTTATGTCTTTGGATCTAAGATAAAATGTTTTTGTTTGATTGGCCGAGTAGTAGTGGGATAGAAAGTAAAAATGCAAGTAAATGCCATGTTTTTCAGTTTGACTGACATAGTCAAGACAGCCTAAGTCAATTTTCTTCTTTTTGGTGTCACAAGCTTATTTATTTTGTATAATTTTAATACCCATCCGGTGAATGTATTTGGTGAAAGTAGAAATGGATTAAGCGTCAGTGAGACAAAATCAGGGATTAATAATTTTTATAAGATTAAAAATATATGCAAATGCCTGTAAATAATTTACTTTAGTTTTTCCATGAATTAATATTACATTCCATGCGTTACGTGGAAGCGGAAACGTCAATGCGTGCCGTGAATTGTATAGAAAGCAAAGGTAATGATAAAAATCAAAGGTGTTAAATCGGGTTTAGAATAAATAAGGCAAATGGCTAGTCTCAAAAATGCAAATGGTCTAATTAATTACAAATTTAGATTATTTTTATTTTAAAAATTCAAATGTGTGTGCCATTTAAGTGGGCAAGTTAATGTATTATTATTGTCTTCTTACTATTTAGTCAATGACCGTCATGACATTGGCAAATCAAGAAAAACAAGAAGCGAAGTTATTCGATTTCTTTTAGCTTTAATACAGCCGTTTGTATGATAAGATATATTCGTAATAGCTGCTTAGCTAAGTATTTGGCTTATTTACTTCCAAAGAAATCTTTGTAGATTCTTCAAATTATTGCTCAATTGTCAGTTGTAGTCTTAAAACAGATTTTCAGGCCAACCTTTACCAAAGTCTTGCATCTTCCTTCAACTGTTCTTTAAATCTGAAGATAAACGTAAACTTTCAACAACAGATAATTAGTAGGAAAGTTAAGAAAGTAAAAATCTAAACTTTTTGCAATTCCAAATCAGCAATTGGAATCAAATAAAAAATCCTATGAAAAAACGGGATCCAAAATTCAGATGATTTAACCAACTTCTAAAAATTAGTGTTAAATCTCGGGGAAGGAATGATTTTCATGTAGGATTACGAATAATAATGGCCGAAACAAAGTGCGCAAAACATAAATACTTAATTTAAACAAAAAAATTAGTTTGACGATGCCTAATTCTGCAATGCAATACGGAAAACAACGATTATAAAATCATGTTTGTATTTGAGTCCTTCATTAGTATCTTGATGAGTTAAGAAAGTTAGCTCTTGAATTATCAAACATGAAACTAAATATAAAATACTTTGCCAGTAGGTGCTTGAAATTGAAACTTTAAAGTTAAAGAATAAACAATAGTTATAAAATCGTACCGCTGAAAGTGAAAATTTCATAATTAATACTTTCTCCCCGTTCAACGGCTCCAAGCCTTTCATACTAACTGTAAGGTAAAAAATCCAATAAGATTCTAATATTAAGACAAAGAAAAGTTCTTATTCAACATTATACACGTTATCTATCACGTACGCATGTACTACAAGAACTTTGCCCATTCAGCCTTTTATTGAATGACTTTCCGGGTAAAAGTGAGTGTCTCAGGACCGTAATTCTATTAAATTTTTGTGCGTTTCTAATTATAAGGCATTTATGGTTCATATGTGTTCTTTCTAATTGAATTATTACTGCAAGATCATGCAGAATCGATTATTTTGTCAGTGTATGTGTAGAAAAGTAATTTATACTGGTCATAAGTGCATCCTGTTTTGCTTAAGTTTACAAATGCAATTACTGTTCTAATTATGTAGTAGTTTTAGCATTTACACTGACTTACACTAATAATTACCTATGCAAGTTCAAATATGTTAATTTTGGGTTTTGTACACAAATTATGTTTACTGAATAAATGGAAGATTTTCTCATTCTCGTTATTGTTAATTTAATGTTAATTTTTATTTACTTTCACCTCAACTTCGTTTGCAATTGTATGAAACTTTCATGTCGTGATGGGAATTTTGGGGTATACCTGTGCGCATAAATCGACTAAAAAGACTAAAAAGAGGTAAAGGCTTTGCTGCCAATGCCATCCAAAAATTTTCAATCATAAACAATTTATTACCTTAGCAGAATAAATAGTTTAACCAATTAACAGGATAGCGGCCTTTTTTAATTGGACTTTTCCATCATGGAGGGGCATGCACAACCGATTCGCAGCAAAAGTTAATAAAATTACATATCAATCCTCATAAATAGTTCCTTTTTAGAATTTGAGGTGCTAAATTAAAATGCTTTATTTTAGCTGCTGTGATCAATAAACTTTCTCCACGTACTCTGAATAGTAAGGATAAATGTGGTTACAAATTCGAAGGTGGTGGAATAAAAAGCATGTCTTCTGTGCCACTACTTGAGAGTGGCACATGCATCAGGTCATCTTTCTCACATTGCCTTTCCCCAATGCCAACTAACTTGAATTATAAACTGCCTCCACTATCGATGAGCCCTCAGTACTTTGCTGCACCAGCGGAGAAAGATGTGGTAACTTTAAGACAGGAAGAAAAGCCGCTAGAAAAAGGGTAAGATTGAGTTCGCTGTAAAGTAATATAATGTCATTGTTTAGATAAATATGCAATTACAAATCAAAATTAAATGCTACTTGGTCTTCACCGTCTAACATTGGATCTTTAAGATGCTAGCCGTCATTTAATCATTATACGTAGGAAAAATTACAGATAGATATTAGGGATATACTTCTCTCATATAATTTTTATTATTGCTTAAAATACTACAAAAAAGCGTAAAAGATGTTGGCGTGGGCTGAAATGAATCTTACGCGTACAAAGTAAAATGTAATAGACTTACAGACCTACGATAAAGTTCATAATCGAGCCCACTTTATACACATTGTCCTCCAACAACAAAGAAATGTCCTCTCCTAATATCTCTCTTTCAGAATTTAAAGCCTGTAGGTGAATATTATAGAGCAACAATGAAATGAAGAGTCACCTCTTCTCCCATGTAAGGAGACTTGTTGTGTAGGTGTCGATTTCCTAATTTGGCATTTATTATTTCAAATTAATGCATAAAACGCAGCAACCGCACCGCACCGTATAATATTCATCAACTTATTCTCAAAGACAAGGAAAAGGTTTATAGTATTATGGTGAAATATATATTTGTTAAGACAATAATGCTGTGCCGTCCAGCGTTTAATATATATCCACTAGCGCGTTAAATTATATCGATGCAGAATTTAATTTATTTTAATTTTAATTGTTTTCATCGAACTCTTTTACAAAGTTGCCTCTCTCCTTTGTAGGATGTGTAAACCCTTAAAGTTCACATCAATCATCAGAATGATTTAGGCAACCTATTATTTCTAAAATTTACTGTGCAGTGTATTTATCTAAATATTAGACAACAGTAATGTTTAATTTAAGTTTGTTTAGCTAGGCCTTCTTATCTGAACCGCGTTATCAAATATTAAATTAATAAACAAGTTTCCAATTAAACCATTTCATCTTGAACGCCAGGGACGCTGCAATGTCAGAATCTGACTATTTTCGAAGGAGAGGGGAACTTAATCGTCTTTTACGAAACGATGATCCAGAAATCACAGAAATAATCCAAGAGAGGGACCAGGCAAGAAAGGATAAGAAAAATGTTGAATCCGCATATGCAGATGTACAAGAGTGAGCAACAATCAACCGTATCATCAACTTACTAATCAAAATTAGCGTTATCTTTACTAAATGTCTTATCTTATTCGAAATAGAAAATTTGAACGGGTTTTAAAAACCCTGATATCACTAAAAGGCAAAGAAGACTTGCTTGTAGACCGTGACAATGAAAATATGGGTAAACTTACTCAAATGGACAAAGACCTGGAAAAATATAAGGAAACAGCTCGCAAGGAAGTAGAAAGGTACATACGATTGGCACTGCACATTCTATTATTATTAAAATCCTAGTATTTATCAGTTAACCTTAGTAAGTTGATTATAGTGCTTTTAATACTTTTAGTGAGTATCAAAACTGGTTGTCAAAGCTTGCGGAGGCAGAAGCAACAAATCTAAGACTTAAAGCAATGATCCGGAAGGCGGACATGAAAGTTGAAAAGCTGGAGCATGAACTTTCACAAAAGAACAAAGAAAACGACCAACTTCATGATTTATGTGATGAACTCATTAATAGCAGTTCCAGAAAAAATTCAGTGCAAAGCTGATTTGCAAGTGTTTTTTGATGCTGACAATACAACACAGAAAACTTTATTAATGTTATTGTTACCAATTTCAATCGAAATCACAAACTACACTTAAAAATATTGGACGTTGAATGACTGAATGATCGTTGAGAAATTCTAGCCACAAAATTATCATAGTTTATGTTGATTACTTTCCAAAGGTCACTTATTTTTTAATTTAATATAATCAGTCTTTTATAAATGAGACATTTTACTAATATTAGTAAATGAATAAACAGTGTAGAAATTCATTTAAATATGGGAATACTAGTTGACGGCTGATTAAGCTAATTAAATTATTGATTTAGTTCAGGAGTACATAAAGTTATGATTGTTTATGCCATTTAAATAAAGGAAACCTTTATATTAGCTACATGATTCGGTTTTTTGTTATAAACGTAATATTACCGGGAAAACTATGTCTGTTATAGTAAATTAATAATACACTAACAAATAACCGTAGGGTTTGTGACATACATAATGCATTATATTAGGAATATTCCCAATACCTATACCTATGCACAACGATTCTATTCTGTTTAATAGCCGAGAAAGTTAAATGCATTTCACTCAAGAAATCATTAAGTTAAAGGTGCATAATTAAATCTTTTTGTTGAAAGTAATCTGTAACAATGTAAATGAAAAGATTCAAAGTATTAATAAAATCAAATATTTTTTCGTCAACTCGAGAATTTACAGACTCATTGGCACCAACATTATTATCACAGTTGTTATTATCAAAATTTGGATTCCAGGTTGCGACAGAATTTCTTACATTTATGAGAATTCTAGCAATATTTCGTAAATCTGACATAACACTTGGGTCAACTGGCTTACTAATACATGTCAATATAGCGTACAACCACTGTCCCTGGCACTCATTCACAAATCCGAATTCTTTCAGCCACGCTAAATTCCATTTCACAAGAGACTCTAAATCTGTATGATTGAGGCGTAATACCAAACTCATTAACGGACGATGCCCCAAGGTTACTCCTTCCACCTCGTCTTTTTGGGGTGTCGAGATGTTGGTCACGGTTGTATTCGAGGAAATCAGATCAGCACTGTCAGATTTATCATCAGTCTTTTGGCAAGTGTGTGACTCAACTGTCTTGGAATTACTACTATCAGCGCTATTTGAAACGTGATCTGTTGTACTTACGCCAGTCTCGTTTGTGCTGCATCCATCAGTTTTAGAATGTACACTTGCAGGTATCGAGTGGATAGATACAGTTGATACTGATGCTGGAGTGTTCGGTTCGGGATCTTCTTCCATCGTGAATGATGGATCATATAAATCTACAAAGAATCCCGCCAACCTCTCTTCAGGAGTCTTCAGTTTGTAAGAAGATGCAAATTTAGCAAAAGATGATCCATAACAGAACTTTTGCCATAGCTGGGGGTTACTGCTTTGAGGCTATTGTATAAAAAACAAACAAAAACATATATTTATTAAACCAATGTACAGATAAAAACTGAGTGTAAACGGGAAAACAATCAATTATATATACATGAATAGGTACGTTAAAAATTCTTAGAAACTCACGATATTGACAGATTTATCAAGAAAGATCTCCGATGCTTCAATTTTATACTTCCAGCGATCAAGATTCAGGCGAAGATTGGAAAAATTGGCAATTCCTTGTTCTCTCCACTTTTTTGATGGTAGCAGTTTCGTGTTTACATCCGACAATTTCCCCTCTCCATCATATGCACTGCACAACTGTAAAAAATTAAAATACTTTAAATAACCAAAAATAAACACTCTCTTAAATATAAAAAGGTCAAGTTTACCTTTAAGAACCTCTCTAGATAATTTGGATTGATTGAGTCCACATCTTTGTCAGTAGCAGCGATAGCCTTTGTCACAAGCACCGCCGGCAACTTGTCCGTAAAGGCCACTTTTGGAACGCCCTTTTTCTCAGCTATTACTTTCATTAAGTACTGGGAACCATTCCGTGGGGTTGACCGTCCATCGTAACTCTTCATCTCGTCCTTATCCACCCCCAAAGCAATCTTTCCGAAAAGAAGGTCATCATTTGAAGCGTCTGATTGAGCCCCACCGTTGTTATCTGGGTACTCATAATCCGAATCCGAGTCTAACATTTCTCGAAAATCACACACACTGGACACGAACACTTCCTCTAAGTTTTCTTAATAATAAAGGACAAAACCACACAATTTGTTAGACAATTAACTTAAACTTGCAGTTTAATTTTAATTGTCAATTAAATTGTAATTTGACAGATTTGTATTTTTGTTTACACTCCACCATTCACCATGTGCGTGCACTATTTGCTAATGCAGCTGCTTTAAAATGCACTTTTTAGCGTATTTCTTGCATTTTGTGCCTTTTTATTCATTACAAATTCTCCTAATGCCCCAGGTCGGATCAAAAGCATGCGGTAAAGTATAAAGCCAGGCTGTATAGAAAAGCATGCCGAGGTTCGCTATTGGGGATTTGGATAGGAACAGCAGCAGCCTTCTCTGCACCTCTTCTGTTTGGATTCAAGTGCATTCGGAAATCATTGCAAATTTTTTAACAGGTAAGTGATTTTAATTAATTTAATTTAATTAACCGTTTAATTAAAAATAACTGTTTTGTAAAGTGCACAAAAAGGCTGGTTTTAAAATATTTAAGTTAATTGGGATGTAGCGTGTTTATAAAACGAAATGCTACAACAGTACCCAATCTCCCTCCATTAAATTTCATTGTCTTCGGTTTTTTATTAAAATTTAACTGTGGTGAAATTCCAAAAGTTAATTGTGATTGTGCAATATTTAAATTTAACATTGTAATCATGTCCATTGACAATCCATGCAGGCTTTAGGACGACAATTCATTTAATTGAATGGAATTAGCGTGATTGTAGTTAAAATGCTTTTATCCTAGAAGAAAGTTAATTACCTTGTCTCTATTTAATTGTTTTTCTCTCTACTGGGCCATCTTTTTTATCATGCACTTACATAACATTGTTTGTGTAGCATTCCTGATGGCCTAAAACAACGGCTTGTTCATGGGGCCTGTTTGGAAGTTGATATTCCTTGAGGTCATAATTGCCGAACCTACAACGCCAGTAGCTTTTAAATTGTAAAGATTTGAGAATTTAGTCTGTTTGAAAAATAGTTGCAGCAGGAACAAATTATCATATTTAAGACTACATTGTTTATTACTACATAAAAAGTTTACATTTCATGTCTTGCTTTTGTTAGTAGTCTTATATGGTCCGGTATAAATAAAATCACTGATAAGATTGAGATAAACATGAAATTAATCTTTCTTTGCTTGTCGTTTTCAGGCTAACCCAAGATGGCTATTCGCCCGGCAAAGAAACTTCGCCTCGTAAAAAAGAGGACGAATAAATTCATCCGTCATCAGAGTGACAGATATGTCAAAGTTAAGGTAAGACTTGAAGAGAAGGGATTTTTTGGTATGTATTGTTGCTGATACAGAAATATGTTATCTTACCCTTTTCATTAAATCTGGCACACAGGACAACTGGAGGAAGCCGAAGGGTATTGACAACAGAGTCCGTAGGCGTTTTAAGGGACAGTATCTTATGCCCAACATAGGTTATGGAACTGCCAAGGCCACCCGTCATATGATGCCTACCGGGTTCCTCAAAGTTTTGGTTCATAACATCAAGGTACTATATTTACATTTGATGCAATAGCAATAATAAATCTCAACTAAAATAATTTTAGTGTTTGATATAATTGTTTGATCTTTTGTGTTTGGTATAAATGGGTTTGAAATTGAATATTTCCTCGAATGGCCTTTTTTGCCATGCACTGGTAAAATCAGATTTCCTGTGCATCTTTCCTATAGGCCAATATTAAATAAACCATTTCAAAATGTTTCTCTTTTTTGTTATATCAAAGAAGACGGCTTTTTGGGACGATTTACAAAATTTAAAATAAAATCGATGAAATGAAATCTGTAAATATTTTTAAAATTAACTAATTTCTTTCTCTAATTTTTCAGGAGTTGGAAATGCTAATGATGCAAAATCGTAAATATTGTGCGGAGATCGCCCACGGTGTCTCCTCAAAGAAGAGAAAAGCTATTGTAGAAAGAGCCCAAGAACTCAGCATCCGCATTACCAACGCTAACGCCAGATTGAGGAGTGAGGACAACGAGTAAACATTCTCAGTTTGTAGTTAGCATATTAAATTTTTGAAATAAAGATAAAAATAATCTTTAGTACTTTTGTGCATTGTCCCAGTGTATTTTATTTGTGAACGTAATTTTCTAGCTTTAGTTTAATTCAATTCCATAAACCTACATGTTTGACTAGACAATGAAAAGGGTCTGTATTGTAATTATTACAAATTAGAAACAACATAATATTTCCAAGCGTAAAGCTTCAGTTCAAACATTGTGCATATATTTGGGTTTCGGAAACGGTAGCACAACCGTTCTTATTATGTTCCTTGGAATCGTCATTTCACTGGTTTCGCAACTAATCAAACTATCTTCGCTATTTGTGTAAATCTCTGTTTTTGAATTATAGCCTTCAATTTTTGGCCCGCGTATACGATTCTCAAAAAATTGTTTTTCAAGAAGGGATTCAGTTGGACTATGTTTGTTAACAGGAGTCTGTTTTCTTTTCCTGGTCCTGTGTGATTTCGAGTTCAAATTGTTTAAAGTCAATTAAATTGCAATGCAGGATGGAATGGTTTAAAACAAACTAAATGGTAATGTGCTTACTTTGGTCGAATTTTTGTATGAAACACAGGTAATCTTCTGGGTTTTGTTTTGATTGCAATGGCTCGACTTTTCGGCCTTGGTCCTACTTTCTCCGTATTCTTCATCCAGGAATTTGTAGAAGTCTTGTTAAAATTTTCCGAATTATACCCCGCTCCGGCAGTAGTAACTCTCGCATTGGGTGTAATCCTTTTTGATTTTTCGGAATTCCTTTGATTCTGAATTTCACTCTGGATACTTGCGTTTTCGAATGATCCAGGAACAGGCTTTCTTGGGGCAGTATTACATTCCAGACAACCAGAATTGGATTTTCTTAGAGATGCATCAGCTTCGAAGCAACCATGACTAATCTTTCTTTGGGATGTTACAGTAAAGTTATATCGAGGTGTTGGTACGTGATTGTTTCTTCGAATTGAATCTTCAACGATATTCCATTTAGCTAGCCAATGAGCATTGTCATCATTGTGTTCTGCATGCGACTTTCCAAAGCATTGTCTTAGTGACTTGTTGAAAGGTTCATCATGGTTTTCTTGGCATAATCGATTAAAAGGTTTATTCCTACGCGTGAACTTTTCTTTTTTAGTTTTTTGTTGCAGAGGACAGGGTTCACCTTTGAAATACAAATGCTCCGCTTTAGAAGGAGCAGCATGTCGGACAAAATGTGAATGAACCTCCTTCGTTGGAGTTTGTGATTTAACTGTAAGAGTATCTGATCTTTGGGTAGATGATAAGTTATATGCTGCCACAACGGCTATTGCTTCCGGTCCAAATAAAGTACCTTTCTCCAACAATTTATCCTTACTAAGTTTGTCACATGGAAGGCCAGAAACATGCAATCCCTTTTTGGAATAAGCGCTAAAGAAACTGTCCGCCGACTGAAAGCATTACATAGGTTTTCGTCTCAGATTAAATCATTTAACAACTTCCATAATTATGCATTTGTACTATTATGTTTATGTATTATTATTACCTCTTGTCCAACCTTTTTGGCTACGTACTTTTTTCTTAATTTTCTAGGCCGACAAGTCTTTCGAGGAGGATTAAAAGTTGAAAGTTTATCATACCTGCAATTCAAATATGATATTTTATATGAATTTATTCGCTATTTTCAAATTAAACATTATGTAGGACGTCTATAGCTTGTATAGCGATAGCGTACATCCCAACTTTCCCTTGCCCAATGGGTCCAGTAAGTCTTGAAAATGATGATGGTTGTTGACGAATGTCCTGGTGACAGTCTTTGATTAGGTTTGCCATGCATTCTAAAGTTTTCGTTGCAATAAAAGCTTTGGCAGGCGAAGAACTACCGGTAGCATTAGTCCTAACTTCAATCTCATCACATTCCCTCAGATTTCGAATTCCTGCGGGTTGTCTTAACATGGTTTTTGCATAACTTTCTGAAATCTTTACTTTTTCTTACTTACGATGTCTTTCGATTAATTCGTGATGTTACAGTTCTAATCATAAAATTTAAATACTCTACATTTTAGATTATGAGACAACCTCAATTTTCGCTTCCCAAGTGCATGAATTCAATATACAAATTGAACCTATTATTTCGACATACAGAACCTTTCCCTCATTAAAAATTTTAAAATTATAATGAAAGATTATAACTAAACTAAACGACAATAGATAACTATAACCACAGTTAGTTATTTATTGACAAAATTCACCCAGAGAAAAGTCTCCATGCAAGCAATTAAAAGTTAAAATGGAATTACCTACTCAAAAATGGGGTTTAGAGGGTCTTACAATACCCCATCCATTTACACTTCAATCCATCAATCATCAATAATAACATTTGGAGTTGTCCATTGTTGATTCGTTTGCTAATTTGTAACTTAAGACATACCCTACAACCTCTTCGTTTGTAATTGTAAATCAATCATGTGTAACAAGTGAGTACAAATAGGTAGTTTGTCTTTGTACAAAATTCAATCATGCTATATATCATTATCAAGAATGTCCAGTCCAGACTGTTGGAATAAAAAATATAAGTTAATTTTAGCTCGATTTTTTAACTAACAATATGATTTGAGTTGTAGATTATTGCATTCCTGATAGTCTGTAAAACATATAATTTTAGGTTTTAAATAATAAGTGTATGTAAGTTTCCTACTGTATCTTTATGAAAAAGGCAAAGGTGATGCTTATAATTACAACTATCTTTTGAATGGAACAAGAGCACATTATACTAGTAGCTTTGCATTTATTCAATAACTTTCTTGATACTTGTAGATTTAGAGGATTCTTTGTTGAGAGTTGAAATTAAAATAGGATTGCAATAATTGATTAAGAAAGGAGAGAATTCACAAAGTAATCTTTCCCTACTCCATCCACTGCCTTGGCAAATAAAAGACTTTCTCCATTCCCGGGAATCCATTGGATCTGTGAGCTACATCGGGGACAGTGACATTCCTTTGTTCTTGCATCAGGGTTCCCTGAAAGCACTTGAATGCTCAGTTTTTGAATTCCTAGTAGAGTACACTTATTAAAGGTGGGTTGGTCCAAGTGAAATTCAGGTCCAAAGATGGAATTGAACCAGTCCCCAAGTTCGTCTTTTGTCACTTTATCATAACCAAAACCCTAAACAAAAATAGACAATTTTTCATTATTATTACAAAAGGAGAAATTAATTTTAATTAAAGGAGAAAGTTGCTCACCAATTCTTTAAACATGTTGACGATCTCTTCATATTCTTGCAGATTCTTCAAAGAATCTCCAAACTGTGCCAAAAACTCATCAATTTTCTTGTCGATTTCACATGCTCTGTTAAAAAAATTTGCATTAACAAAAAATCAAATAATTATGCCAACCCCCATGAATATTTGTTGAGAAATGATTGCAATGAACGTGAATCTTACGTGAAATTTTTGGCAGTTGATTTGACGTGGATGGTGAAAGCCCAAATTGTACTTCCTTCGAATTCGCTTTGGTATGCTCTCTCAGCGTGAACATGATAGCCAAGTTGTGCCTCAGTCCTTAGATAGGTAAAGGCTTGCTTTCCCAACAACTCCAGACACAATTCAATAAATGCATGCTCTTTACTCTTCCCAGTTTTGTACCCCATCACGTAAAGATTAGTTACTGCTGTAATGTATTCTGGACTCTTCCGGTTAATAATCCTCATACAAGTTTCTCCAGGTTTTGAAAACACTTTGGGACTGGGCATTACGGGTAGGCAATTGTTCAATGTTGCACCGAACTTCTTCCTTTCCAGGATATTCGCAATTTCAATGAAATGGTGGTCAGAAACGTTGCCATGCAGCATTACAAAACAGGAAGCTGATCTCTTGAAGTTTTCAATTGCCACCTGGAGATCTGCTAGTGTGATCTTATCCAAAACTTTGAATAGGTCGTAGGATGAAGCGGAGGCTGGACAGGAACGCACATACGGCAACATGTCGAGAATGCTCTGGATTATGTAATCATTATTTGAAATGCACATTGCGGCGTGAGCCTTGGTGCATTCATGAGCAAGACCAAACTCATCTTGAGTAACTGGCTTATCGTCAAGCATTTCGTCTAAGATTGCTTTAAATATTTTTACTAAATGAGTTGGAAACCCACCCACAGATATACCCATATCATTGTATATTAGCAGCTTGTATCCAGCTAAATGAAATCCACTTCGCTTTGTGAGCAGTCTTTTGTCAACCACTGCAGACCAAAGTAACATCAGCGCTTTGATTCTTGGAGTGTCAATCTGGGATGTATAAGATGAGTGGAAGTCAATATCTACTTGGCAAGCGTATCTGTTGTTTGAAACTTCTTTGTGGCCGGCATGGAATCCAGAAATTTTTACACTGTTGAAGTTTAATGTGTGGGGTTTGATGTTCCCGTAGTTTGCTGGCATACAAGGCATCCATCTTCCAAACTCACGGTCTCCGGCGCCATCAAGCTCGTATTTTTCTACAATCTTGCTCTCCTTAATCAGGAGATTTTCCCGGGGCAAGCTGAACTCAGTTTTTCTTTCTTCTCCAAACGGCTTTGTTGTAACGGCATATACTGCATTTACGTAAGGAGCTGGAGGTTTAATCTCGGCTTTATTGCATTTCGTTCCAAGTTGAACTCCAGATGGAAGAATCTCGAGTATTACTAGGTTATCCTTGTTCAGCATTGCTTTGAAACCCCTTGTGACAGACTCGTACTTGAAGATGGCATGATACCAGGAGTCTTTCCGCAACACTTCTCTTATATTTTCTTCGTACTGTAGGGAAATGGCCAACCTTTCCGTCAAATACAAAGATATATCTTGGCTTCCATAATGAAATTGTCTTAACTTTGCCACCCGAATGTCTCCAAAATGTTGTTTCATCCTGATTCGGTCTTCATCTGTAGAACTTCCATCGCCAGATAATTTCTTAATGTACGCCAATGTTTCCTCGATGATTTGTCCAGTGTTCTCTCCGCCCTTTTCTGTTAGCTCGTAGGTAATCAAAATATGAGAGGAATAACGTGTTCGAGACAGTTGCACGCTTATGCTAATGATTAGCCTTTCTCTTATAAGATGATGAACTAAGCTTCCCTCAGATGTATTGCTTAGTAGATGACGCATCATTTGCATTACTTTTTGATTCTGTTCGTTGATATTCCGTACGCCAAAAACGGAAGCATCCAAATGCCACGATAATAAAAGCTGAACAGGTTAATAAAACATTAAATTATGCATGAAACGAATCAAAGACAATTACAATTAATTATTATTGTATGATACGTACACAACCAAAATGGTAGTTTCCCTCAAGATATGCATACAGGTAGTCTTTTTGTCTTGAAGCTTTTGCCAATTGAGGGAGCTCCTGTTGTTGGGCATCATGAAGGAGTTTTTCTTGCGATCTACAATCTTTGACGGGACGAAAATTCTTGAAATGATGTAGTACTAACTTCTCAAGTTCATTAATGGACTTTTTGCTCTAAAAGGTAAAAAGTAAATCGGTGAGTTGATGACTTTAATAAATTCAGTGTAGTAATAATATCATTTTCATACATTAATTGCAACAGTCATAGCAGAAGGAACGTAATTAGTTTTATGATGACTCATCATCTTCTTTTGCATCTCCGTTCCATTTTGTTCCAAGCAATCTGTCAATGTTTCCAGATTTCCACATCCGAATCTCACAAGAGGATGTCTCTTACTGACTACAGCTATGTATGCAAGCAAAAAGCGTTTCTTGCGGGCAGGATACTTGAGGTAGCATTCGCTATCCACAGCGTTTACCTCCAATGCTAACATCTCCGGAGTAAAGAGCGGTTTTGCCAACATATCGACAAATATACTGAGGTTTTTATCCAGGATATTATCAGGAACGGTATTGTAGTAAGCAGTGGTTTGGTTCTTAGTTACTGCATTGTAATGACGAAAGGTATTCACCAACAGCTTATCCTCAGCATCCGGAAAACTTTCTGATCCGTAGTGAACCATATGCTCTATAAAGTGGGCTAGCCCTTGTGCCTCAAAAGGGTCGTCGAAGGATCCAACGCTAACGGCCAGAGCTACACAAGTTCTAGAAACTTTTGGACGCAGTTTAATAGTTCCATAGTGGTCACAGTTTTCATTCCAGAATGAGTTAAGGAATGGCCGATGACTAGGAATCGGAATTATGCTGCTGCTTATGTTCATTTCCGGTTGAAATTGTAATGTGGGGCATGTACTAGGGAGAAAGAATCTTGAGGAGGGGAAGAGATTCATGTCTAATGATCTTCTACAGAATCCATTAACGTTGAAACGAGGGCCACCTGCCTTTTTTGATATGAGGATTACTGTGAGCCCGTTAGATAACTTTAGGATCCGGTAGCTGTTTGGGTCGTGGTTTGATTTTTTGGGGATGATCGTTTCCAATACTTCAATTTCATTCAGATCCTTCTTCAGTCTTTTGGTTGATATGAGCATTACTGTGAGCCCGTTAGATAACTTTAGGATCCGGTAGCTGTTTGGGTCGTGGTTTGATTTTTTGGGGATGATCGTTTCCAATACTTCAATTTCATTCAGATCTTTCTTCAGTTTCTTAGCAGGGGTGGATTTACATTTACCGGTTGGGGCTTTTCTCTTCTGTTTGTTGGCATTGTTGTTCGTGTATTTCTTGTTACCCTTCTTGGTCATTTCTTGTGAGGGATTGAAAGCAGTGATCGGTAAGGAGGAAGTTACTTTGAGACAAGTAAAAGGTCAAGTTGGGTGGAGTGCAGAGAAGAATTAGTGCGATTAAACTAATGAAGTCAGTCAGTAATTACAAAATGGCAAACAATTAAAACTGTGAAGTAAGTTTGAATTGGATTGGTATGTGAAAGCGATTGGCAAAGTTGAAAGGAATTGAAAAATTGAGGAACGGGGTAGATTTTGTTTGTTTTCCACCGTTTAGCACCGCAGTTTAGGTATTATGTATTTTTTCCATAACAACTAAGAATTATTGCTTACTTGCTAAGATTCTATGCAGGTGACATGACATTTGGCCTAATGGGATTGTTTGAATGAGTGTGAAGGATGATTGATGATTAGCTGAATGACCTAAGGAGACTTTAAACCCCAATTTATAGAACAGAATGAAAAGTAATTGTAAATGTACAAAACAAGTGTAAATTGATTGAAACATCTTATCGAATAACTTATATCAATCATTTTACCCGTAATGCAAAACATTAAAACCATCGACGATGGCAGCCAAATCATGTCAGAAAAATACTTTCACTTTCATAGAACGATAGAACCCTAGAAGTATCTTAAATGGATAAAATGGATTTCATGTCATCCAGAAATTCGTTATACCCTTACTTTAATTGTGGTGGTATGGTGGTGGTAGGTAGCTGGGTACATAAGAAAGGTTTTAAGAAACGAAAGGATGCATTTCTCATGCTCGCACCTGTTTATTCTTCTGCTTATTAATTTTTTCTTAATTCATTCAAGATAAGATCAGTTAACTTGAAATTTATTTAATATTGGATTTTGTAATTGTCCGATCAAATTGCAATTTTGGCCTATGCTCAACAAACTCAGTATTTGGTCACTCTTCGGCAGCTTCTGCAGATTTAGCATCATTCTCCGGTGGTGGTTCGATGGGCTCATCAGCAAGTGCACTGATGGTGCTGGTGTTTCCAATTGAGAATGATGAAGGATCCGTTTCAGTTGGTGCTATCTTCTTGGCTTTGGCTTCCTTATTCTTTCCTTTAGCCACAGTGGGCGTCACCGCCGAGCGTTTTCTCAAGGCTGCGGGTCCTCCAGCAGTGGAAGCTCTTGACAAGGCGGAGTCGCGAAACTGTAGTCCAAGTTCATCCAAAACTGCTGAAATAATTTCTTCACTGAAAACAAAGCAAAATATATTAAAAGCTGCAGTCATAATGTTCCATAATTAGTTTCATGGAAAGCTATTTCTTTGGGTTCGTACCTTTCTTCTGTATCATCTTCAGTGACACCTGTACCGCAAACTGCTACATCCTCCGTGTCATCAGCAATTTCTTCCTTAAGTTCCTTGAAATGAGACTGCTTCTCAAAATCTTCAACAATTTTGCGAATTTTCGGCATGTTTAGCTTGTTATTCACGTCACGGAGGGACACCGCGGAATGATAAATTGCTTGAGCAATCCCTTGTGGAGTATCCAGACTCTTCAGTTTAACAGAGAGACTTTGCAAATTCTGTCTCATCTTTGAAAGCTTCTTGATTTGATTTCGAATGCGAACTAGCTCATTTGCCAAGGTTCGGACTAGATCCGCTTCGAGCTGATACTTTTTTGCTGCCGTTTTAATCTCTAAAATTTGTAGTCGTTCCTGGTTCTCCAGATCCAGCCTTTCCCTGTTGATTTTTGTAACCGTTTTGGTGATGATTCTTTGATTTTGCTTAACAACTTCCTGAGTCGAGAGGGACTTCCCGAACAGCCATTTGTACCATCCTT